>PKML01000390.1:7464-54079 GCA_002933935.1 Eutrema yunnanense
TTTTCTTTTTTTCTGCTAACTTTACATTTAGGATTAAGTCTATGTTCTATTTTTTTTTTGCTAACTTTACTTTTAGAATTAAGTCTCTTTTGTTTTTCTTTTTCTTAAATTAAATTGTACCTTTTCATTTTAAATTAAATTTCCTTAATCTAAAAAAACTTTTATATTAACTCGAGACATGCCAAAATCTAATTGATTAACTCGATACGTGTTGCGATATTGCGAGTTACTAACTTTGAATCATTCTCTTTTATATATATAGATATATATATATATATATGACATAAAACCAAGTTTAAACTCATAAACTATATGAAAAGACCCGCTTATTTGAGTTCCAAATTTGTTTAAAATAAAAAATTCCAATTACTTTGTTAATCTCAGAATTTTATTTTGATTTTGCTAAAAAAACAGATGTTTGGTCAACAGTGATAAAAATGTAATCTCGTCGAGTTTGATAAGTCTACTGGTTTAGTGGTTGACCAAAAGGTTTATTAATATTTCTATATTAAGAAGTTTGTGTATCGACTATCAGATAATGCGATTTCTACAAATTAATGGAGTCAAATTTATAGAAAATTTCCAGTTTGGTATAAGTAGAATCGTTCATCGTAATCGTGAATCCTTATGGAGTGTAGATAATTATATGTTGTTTAATTGTGTTCTACTTGTTCTCATAATTTGTTTGTAAATGTTAAATAAAAACCAAAGAAAAAATTGAAATGTTTTTTATATTATTAGCAAGACTAAATGTGTGTGTGTGTGTGTTTTTTTTTTTTTGTTATAGCCTTAATTTGATAGATAAAATTTGATGGATGTGTTGCCGGATAAACCGGTCCAGTCCATTGAGGATTGGTTTGAATTAAGCTGGAAATTTTAATGGTCTAATAAAATAATGATCCGGTTCAATCGTAAAGTTTAACCGGTCTGGTCTAGTCTGTATAAATATATAAAAACGACGGCAACAAAAACCCTAGCAGGCAGCAGTCGAGTCGCCCCCAGAAGATCGAACCAATATGAAGTCAAAGCTGTATGATGACGACGATGACGACTCTCCGCCGAACAAAGACACCGTTACGCTCGAGATCAATGAGGATTACGGTCGTAAGCTGATTCACAACAGGGAGCGCGATGATCTCCGGCGATACGAGGAGGAGAAGAAGAGAGGTGAAATCGTCGACGACGACGACGACGAATCAGAATCCGAAGAAGTCTCTGAGCCAGATGATGATATCGGAGAGTTTATCGATTCGTTGGTTAAGGTTAAGACACGGGACCCTTTGTTTAGGGCGTCCGGCTTTAGCGATGGGGTTAATAAGGAGGATGGAAAGAAGAAGAAGAAGGAGAAGGAGAAGGAGAAGAAGATGTATCTGAAAGACGTTCAGGCAAGGCAATTGCTTGAGGAAGGTCCAGATTCTATTGAGGAAAATGAGGAGAGGGGGATTCAGACTTACGCTGAGCAGAATGAGGAATTGAGGCGAGCTGTATGCGATGCTATGGAGACTGGGGGGAGCGAGAGTGATGATGATGCTGACGATCTGTTGAGAGTAAAGGAAGGAGACGATTCGGAGGAAGAAGACGAGGAGCTGAAGAAGAAAGCGGATGAGTACTTTGGTGAAGAAGCTGAACTTGATGAAGGCAAGAAGTTCTTGAGAGATTACCTACTGAAGCAGCTGTGGAAGGAGAAAGATGGAAAGAGCAAGATGGATATGATCGACGAACAAGAGTTGGACCAGTTGGATGAAGATGAGGAAGCTGTTGAGATGCAAGAAGACTATGAGAATAAGTATAGGCACGAGGAGAATGCAGGGGAGACAGTTATGGGTCAGTCTAGGATTGTGGAAGGCTCGGTGAGGAAGAAGGATAATTCTAGGAAGGCACAGAGGAAAAACAAAGAGGGTAGGATGAAGATTGCTGAGATGGAGAGGCAAGAGGAGCTGAAGCGGCTGAAGAACGTCAAGAAGAAGGAGATGAAGGAGAAGATGAAGAAGGTGCTCTCTGTTGCTGGTTTCAAGGAAGGAGAGGAATGCCCGTTAGATGGCAAAGACCTTGACGATGAGTTTGATCCCGAGGAGTATGATAAGATGATGAAAGCTGCGTTTGATGACAATTACTATGGTGCGGAGGACGAAGGTTTGTGCAGTGATGAGGATGATGATAACGAGAAACCAGACTTTGACAAAGAAGATGAATTGCTTGGACTTCCAAAGGATTGGGATGTGATTCAAAGTGGGGACGGTTTTATAGCCGCTAGAGAAAAGGTTTTGAAGCATAAGGAGAATGCCGATGGTGAAGAAGAAGAAGAAGAAGAAGAAGTAGATGAGGAAGAAGAGAGAGAGGGTAAGAGGAAGAGAAAGCGGAAAACATCTCTTGTACAAAGAGCCAAGGAAGCTTTGATGGAGGAGTACTACAAGCTAGACTATGAGGATACAATTGGAGATTTGAAAACAAGGTTCAAGTTTGCGAAAGTTCAACCAAACAGCTACGGGCTGGAGCCGGAAGAGATACTCTTCTTAGACGACACAGAGCTGAACCAGTACGTACCATTGAAGAAGATGGCTCCTTACATGGAAAAGGATTGGGAGGTGAATAGATATAAGGTGAAGGAGCAGAAACTTAAGGTCAGTGAGTTGTGGCAGAGGATTGATGATAATCATGATGAGAAAAAGAGAAGCAAGAAGAGAAAGAAGAAGGAGGTTGAAGAGAAGAAGAAGAAGCCAGCAGATGAGGAAGGCGAGGCTGTGGCTGAGGCTGAGACGAGTAAACTATCGAGAAAGGCAAAGAGAAGAAGGCTTCTAGCAGAGAAGAAGCTTCCTCCTAACAGAATGGTTGCTTATGGCAAGGCAAATTAAAAAAAAAATGAATGAAGCAAAGATACAAAAAAAAAAAAAGAGAGGTCCTTTTACGCTCTTTAATCCCTCATTCATTCTTCATCGAATTTTCATGTTTTGTTTAATCTCAAAATCCTAAGTTTAATTTCTTTTGGAACTACTTTTATTTCGCAACCCTTTGATATGCTTTTGTCTCTCTGTTTTTATCCCTTTGATATGTTATAAATCATCAGCAAGAGATCAGAATCTTAAGAATTTGTAAACTTCTCATTACACTTGATAGTTATGATTCCGATTCTAAATTGTGATATTTAAACAGTCATAACTTAAAAAAAAAAGATGATACAAATCAAACTAGTTTCATTACTTAAAATATTGTTTACTACATCAAGTAAAAAGTTTGCATAGGCTAAGTCATAAGAGCACTTTAGATAAACAGCAAAGACCAGACCATAAATGTTTCAAAATGAAACACTAACTCGACAATCCGACATACACCAAACCGGTTATCCCCGAGCATTTCCCACATTTAAGATCTCATCTTCCTGATCATTCGGCTAAACGACCACGAGCGATTCCACTTTTCTGTACATACTGTTCTGTTCCATTCGCTTCTACTGGAAAAAAGAAAAAAAAAACTGTGCCTTTTCGGATAACCAAAAAGACATTAAAAAACTGCCAGGAAAGAAAATGTCTATGACGTAGAGCCCTGACAGTTCTAACCTACATAAGATCATTCTTCTCCAAGTGGTTTGAGTTGAACCCCCAAACCCTCTGTTGCATCAAAGCTTCCTCGAATCCGCTTTTCCGGAATATCATCAGCCTCCTCCACTGCTTCAAACTTCCTTTTGGACCCTTCAGATGAAGAAGTTCCAGCCATTTCAGATCGAGAGTAAGCTCCCTCAACGCCATCAAGACCTTGTTGCTGCTGTGGCTGCTGCTCACCATCCCTATCAGGTAAGTCCTGAACCGCATCCGCCGTACCCGAAGGAGTTCCACTTTCACCACTGTTCTCAGCAGAGCCATCACAGCTAGCGTCAGGAGGCGGTGGGGAAAGAGAGCGTTCGTAAGGGTCAGGAACATCAACCCAAACATGTGAACAAGACTTGGCGAGATGATTCATAGCCCCACAATTACGACAGAATTTGAACCTCGTTGCGTTCCAAGCAATGTCCTCATAACGCAGCCTCACAATCTTAGTCTCTCCCGATTCAAACCTAACTACTTTCTTGAAACACAGCCTCGTATCCACAGAAACGTTCACACGAACACGCACGGAACGCAAATCAACGGTTTTCTCATCTAAATCAATCTCCATTACCTCACCCATAGACGAAACGATCTCACGAATCGTACCTTCACAGAGATACCGAATCGGGATCCCACGAATCCTCACCCACATAGGCACCGATTGCAGAAAATCAGGACCTGGTTCGTCCTCCCACTGCTGCAACACGACGAGCCATCCGTTATGAGTATAAGGACCGGACCAAAGAACCATCTCCAGATCCCGCTCCCTCTCGAACACGAACTGAAACTTCCCTCCGCCGATAATGCGGCCGCGCAATCGAGATCCGTCGGCGTTCCACTCATGAGGGAGAGTCTGGATCACCGAGTAGAGATCTGGTCTTCTAGGGCCAAGAACTCGACCAACCAAGCTTCGACGATTGGTTTCACTGGCTTCAGCGTAAGCGGTTCCTGGGACGACGATTTGAGGATCGGCCAAACCTAAAGCGAGATGTCTCGGCACTCTTCGCCGATTGTTCAAAGCCATAGCCGCCGGCGAAAAGAGGCTTAATCAGACTATCGGAATCGCACCGATCGTCGAAAATGGGAATCAGGATTAGCCCTAGAAAATGATGATCGATGAGTATTTATATTGGAAGATGTTATTTTGTAATACACCAAACAAAATTTTCTTTATTTTTCAACCTTTTTCGTTGAAACTAGGTAGTTAGTCCGCGCAAGCCAAAGATGTTTTATCAATTAAAACATAAAAATAGATCATATATGTTTTCATATTTTTTGTAAATCTCGAGAATCTATTTGATGTTGAAAACGTGACAGATACCAAAATGTGCATCTTGCACCGTTTATACTATAGCTCTCCTAAGATATCTAAAACTTAAAATAGAGTAAACAGTATCATAGGACAATTTTTTTTTTAATCAAAATATAATTTTTATCGTTTAAAACATTAACAATATATATTATATCCGTCGCCATCGTTTATATATGTAATAAACTATATAATTAATACATTATTGCGCGAGCATAAATAGTTTAAAGTTTTGACAGTTTTCTTCTCCTTTTTCTCTGACTTCTTATTCCTTTTCTTCTGATTATTCTTTCTCTTCTCCAAATTCTTCATGTTCTTTTTCAATGTTCGTATCCTAAATTCTAAATCCTAAACCCTACGTCTTCGTATTCTTATCATGGTTGTTATTTTTCTTTTTCTTCATTTTTTTTCCTCATTTTTTCCGAATTATTTTTCATCGACTTTATCTTCTCCGAACTTCTCTTTGTTTTTCATCTTCTTCGTCTTTTCTTTCTTCTTCTTTGTCTCTGTATTTCTTTATCGTATTTGTCTTCTCCAAGTTCTTATTCTTCTGTTTTTTTTCAGTCTCTTTCTTCATCTTATGCTTTATCCGTTTATTTTTCTTCCATTGGTTTTCCTTATTTCACTTCGTCTTCTATGTTCTGGTTTTCTTCTCCGAATTCTTCTTTCTCTTCTTCCGATTATTTTTCTTCGTTTACAAATTCATTATCTCATTCTTGTTTTTTCAACGTCTTGGTCTTAACATGAGAACTTATAACATAAAAAGCCTAAAAATGGAAATGCCACATTATGGCGAACTAAAATCCCTCTTTATTCTAACATTAGACACAAAACTCCTTTCTTTATTCTATAATTCAACTCACTACTAAATAATTTTTTTTTTAATACAATGCAAGCTTCAAAGATGCAACATGAAGTTTTGGTAATTTTCTAGGTGTTTTATGTTTAATTGTCTCTCTTCGCGTAGCAGAGGTAAAAATTATCACATTACCTTCACCACCTCCTTTGAGTTAGATGTAGAACGCTTCCCATCGTGAAGTTCCTAAAACTGTCGGATCTTCAGAATTTGTAAATTCTATAGCCACCATTTGTTTCTCTGGTGTATAGTTCATCACGGTATTTAGCATCATATCGTTGCTTCTCGAAAGTATATTTGGCCCTTTTCTCTTCCACGATTTCACCCATACCGGATAATCATCTTATACAAAACTACTAACCCTGTCTATTCACCAACACGAAATCAATAGCCTCAGATATCACATCTAGTTTTTCTTCGATAATCATCTACATGTTCTTATTTTTCTTCAAAAAAAAAATCTCCGTATATGGTACACATATAATTTAAATTACACTCTAGATAAGCTTAATTTTGGTTTATTGTCTTGAAAGTCAATGTTCTAAAAACTTCATCTTCTTCTTCTTCTTTTTGAAAGTCAATGTTCGACTTTAACTCGCCAATTAGATTTATATAGATTCAAATCCAAAATATTATTTAAGATAGCCATAAAACCAAAAGAAAGGAAAAGCAAACGTTATGATATCTTTTTTTTCTTTTCTTTTTACTCTTTTGCTTCTTCTTCCTCTTCTTCCTATTCTTCCTCTTTTTACCTTTTCCGTCTTCTTCCTCTTCCTCTTCCTCTTCCTCTTCCTCAAATACAAACTATTATATAAGATAGTTGTTAAACTAAAAAAAATAAAAAGCAAACGTTCTGATTTCTTTTCTCCTTCCCATTATTTTCCTTTTTTTGTTCATCATCTTTGTATGCTTCGGCTTATTCATATTCTCCTCCAAATCATATCCCACCATGTGTACTGGTAATTCTTATATAAAGGTCGTAAATTATATTTTGAAAGTAATTTAGTTCAAAATAGATAATTTTTTTTATTTTTGACTATTCTAATAAAAGTATGAAGGAAACATCAAATTAATGTCCTCCAAAACTTGGCGACTATAAAAGTACACAATACCACCACATCCAAACCATCTTTCTTTATCGATAAAATGTGCTAAGTGAAAATACTCTGTCGCGACTAAATCCGAACCACGCAGCCAACTTCTACGGTTGTAATTTGCACCTGACGACTTGTAGCCAAAGTTGCTAGATTTTATTATTTTTCTTTTTCTCTTCTTTGGTTTCTTCTTCTTCTTACTCTTTGAATACTTTAGTAATTCCAAACTTATTAATAATAATAAAAATGAAATTTCGTTGTGGTTTAGCTCTGATTGTATTAGCTCTTCCTCCTCCTCCTCATCTTTTGCTTTGTCTTATTCTTCTTCCTTCTTGTTTACCTTTCAGTTTTTTTCTTCTTCGTATGTTCTTTATTTTTTTTCATGGTCTTCGACTTCTTGTTCTTTTTTGTTCTCTCGTTTTTAGTCGTCTTCTTCTTTCTCCCATTTCAACACCTTTGTTTTCTTCTTCCTCTTTTTCGGTTTTTCTTCTCCAAATTCTTCATCTTCTTATTCTTCATCTTCTTATCCTTCATATTCTTCAACATCTTCGTCTTGTCCTCATTTTTTTAATTCTGATTTTTCTTTTTCTTTTCTTCGGTCTTGTTCCTCGTCTTGTTCCTCCTTCTTCTTCATCGACTTCGTCTTCCTCTTCTCTCTGTTATCCATATTTCGGATTTTCTTCTTCCTCATCCTTTCCTTCTTCTTTTTCATCGTCTTCGACTTATTTTTCTTATTTTTCTACTTCTTCCTATTATTTATCTTTCGATTTTCTTATTCCGTATCTTTTCTTTTCTCTTCTTCATCGTCTTCGTCTTCGACTTCTACTCCTTCTTCCTCTACTGATTTGTCTTCTTCTTCTTCCTCTTTTGCTTTGTTTTATTCTTCTTCCTATTCTATTTCACGTAAGATTATTTTTCTTCTTCTTACGGTTTTTCTTCTCCAAATTCTTCATCTTCTTCTCCTTCTTATCCTTTAACGTCTTCGTATTTTCCCACTTATTATTATCATTCTTATTCTTCTTCTGATTTTTATTTTTCTTTTCTTCGTATTTTCCTTCTTCTTCTTCATCGTCTTCCACTTCAACTTTTTCTTCTTTGTCTACTTCTTCCTCTTATATACCTTTCAATTTTCTTATTCCTCATCCTTTTCTTTCATCTTCATCATGGTCTTACTTCATCTCCCTCTTCTGTTGTGTCTTCTTCTTCTTCCGCTTTTGCATTCTCTTATTCTTCTTCCTCTTCTTTATCTTTTGGTTTTTTTTACTCGTATTTTCCTACTTCTTTTTCATCGCCTTTGACGTCTTCTTCATCATCTTTGTATTCTCTGAGTTCTTCTTCTTCTTCTTTCGGTTTTTATTAGTCTTCTTCATCCTTTTCTTCTTACTTCTCATTGGTATTCTTTGTCTTATCCAAATTCTTCTTCTCTTTCTTATCTTCACCTTCTTCAACTTTGTCTTCTTCATCTTTCGGTTTTCTTCTTCTTTTATTTTGTTTTCTTCATCTCCCGTTTTTTTTTCTTCCTTTTTTCTTCTTCTTCTACCGGCTTTTGTCTTCAACTCCAACATCCTCATCTTCTTATCCTTGTTATTCTTCACTATTTCGTCCGGCCCATCTTCTTCTTATTCTCCAGGGTTT
This sequence comes from Eutrema yunnanense, assembly GCA_002933935.1. Lineage (NCBI taxonomy): Eukaryota > Viridiplantae > Streptophyta > Magnoliopsida > Brassicales > Brassicaceae > Eutrema > Eutrema yunnanense. Next base: position 15,940 of record PKML01000390.1, read on the forward strand.
TATTCGACTTCTTTTCGTCTTTTTCAACTTCTTTGTCATCAACTTAGTCTTCTTCTTTATCTTTCAATTTATATTTTTCTCTTCTTCTTCTACTTCTTTTTTTCTTTTTCTTCCACTTCTTATTTTTTTTAATTGAGTTTTCTTTCACTTCTTCATCGTCTTCGTCTCCTCCGACTTCTTCTTTTTATTTTTTATTTTAGTTTTTCTTCATCTTCTTCTTCCCTCTCATTCTTCGTCGTCTTTGTCTTAAGACAAGAAACAACGTCAAAACCAAACGATATAATACTTTTGATCACCAAGAGAAGAAATATGGCGCTAGTTTTAGCAAAAAAACAACGTCAAAACCAAATAAATAACAAAACTCCGATTATGGGCAAAGACCATTCGCGGTCGGCAACACCAAAGACATATCATAAAACACAGTCATCACACAAATAAAAAAAATTACCGGTAAAGAGCGGTTCGCGCCCACACATTCATGCATATCTTACGAGAACATCAAATCCATAAGGCGATGAATAGTTGCAAGTCTTACGGTTTCGGTAAAAAAAGGAAGCCATATATAAACCTAGGGTTTAAGATCAAAGGTAGACTTGTTATTGTGTACAAAAACCAAGAGAAATGGTTTTTTATAGACGTATGATTAAATGGCCTAGGGTTTGTGTTTTTCGATAATTGTGACCTAAATATACACATAAAGATAAACATGAATCCTAAAATGAATTTTTCCATTTAGGAAGAGTTTTAAAAAAAAATCACAATCGTGAATATAGATTATACCCAAACTATATATATTATACGCAGTAGATTCGGTACAATCTAGACTGGAAACCCGACAAAAGAACAATAAGTTACACCTTGAACTGCAAATAACCATACATATAAAAAGCTCAAAGAATATCGACTGGTTTTTTTTCTAGAATAACAAACATACAAAACCAAAAAGAAACAACAACTAAACCTAACGAAAACCGTCTATGAATCACGTAAAGAAGAGTAAGAGGATGATATTTATAGCCCCAACACTTCCTAGGGGTTTCAAGCTTTGTTTAGTTAAGATAAGTACAAATATTGGATATGCATATCGCCAAAGATTTACACTTTTATATTTTTAATATATACGGAACCGACTAATTACGATTGCAATAAAACTTAGGTTAGGGTTTTCTAACTATTGGGCTAACATACACGATTTTAAGTTGTTGGTAATATTTCAAATTTAAGATATAACCTGAAGATTCGAACATCCAAATAACAGTCCAATTGCGAATTTAGATTCATTAAGGGTAATTCCGTCAATTCATAGATGAAACACACGATTAACACATAAGGGGTACATCGATTTTTTTAAATGAGGGGCAATGAGATAATTAACCATCGGAGAGTGAATGAGAGAGAACCATTGAAAATATTTGCTCCGTTTTGTGCTTTCTTGGTGGACATGAAAACACAAAGAAGGAAAAAACCATAACACAAGAACCAAAAAAAAAAAAAAAAACGATAAGACAACAGATAAATACCTTGACATCCACTAAAATAAGATCCAAAGTTTCGTCTAGCCCACGAAAGTGTTTAAATTTTTGCAACACTTTAACCTTAATTCTCCAAAAAAATAAGAGTGGATCAAGACCAGAAACATCAGCCAAATATGCAGAGTACGACTTATGGATAGCTAGTGAGAGAAGATGAGCCATCGAGTGTAAATTAAAAACAAAGAGAACACACAAAAAAAAACGAAAGACATGTAATCGTTTATATATATACAAAACTCACAACGACTAAATATAAGCAAACAAAAGGAGACCAATAATTATCTTTATAAAAAAATTAGCTAAGCAGTAAATAAGCGAAAGTTCCATTTGTGTGAACCGAAACAAATAATTATCTTTTTTTGAAAAAAATGAAACCAATAATTATCTTCTTTAGAAATAATTAGAAAACCTAATATTTGTTTATCGACTAAATATTACCAAGGTGGTAAACGTACCATATATTCGAAGGTCAATTAAATTTAACAATTGCATAAACCAATCTTTATAATTATCTCGATTTTTTAAGATATATCACAGAACACGGATGATAAGAACGCAAAACCACTGGATCCTTATCTATTCCTACGAATGAATATGTGCAACCATTAATTTTTTTGGCTGCAACTGGTTGCACTTTTAGAAGAAAAAAATCAGAGAAAAAATAGATTCCTCTCAAATTTTACCATTTAGGTTGAAAATGAAACTTGAGAGGAATCTATTTTTCTAACTCATTCCACGTTAGTTAGATGAACAAAGAAGAGAAAATTAAGGAAAACTTTCTTCCAATAACAAGGAGAGTAACAAGTTGAAAAGTATTCTTCTATATTTTTTCTACTAATTTTTATTCATCTTATTATTTTGGAAGACAACCAGTTTCAGCCTTTATTTGTTAGAAAATCAAATTATTTCATTGCATCTTCTCAATGAAGATGGGAACCGCGTTTCATCCAAAACATTTAAACTTTAATTTTTTTTTTTTTTTTTTTTTAACTTTAATATTAAAGATAAAGTAACGAACGGAACAATGAATATTACGATATATNAAAAAAAAAAAAAAAAAAACACACACACACACAAACACAACATATAAAAGTTAAAAAATAACAAAATCCTGAAAAAATATAATAAAATTAAAAATAAAATTACAAAAGAAACAATAAAATCCGAGGAATTAATTCATAAGGCTCAGAAAAAAAGAACATCCAGAATAAGATCATCGCCGGAGGAGCCTCACCCGAAATTAAACCTGTAGAAATGTGAGCACACATAATAAGATCAAATCAACATTGAAGAGAGTTTAGAAACCAAAACAACAAACCAAAAAAAAGAAGCCCGAAATTAAACCTCCATAGTGAATATGCATCTTCAGTTTGTCGTCCTCGACACTACAAAGAAACCCGACATTCAAACCAATCCAGCAGAGTTAAGCAACAATCAACCGAAAACTACCATGAAAACGAAAACTACCACGCACTCTTTTGCTAGGAGAATCATAATCGGAAACAGCTCCCTTCCTCTTTGAAGTTGATGATACTACCAAATCAGACGAAGAATGCAAAACCATCACGGAAACGTAGCCAATATGTGCAAATTGAAGATTCAAAGCTTTCTTTATGAAGAGCAAAAATCAGCATATAGAATTAGTCCACAGAAATCCAAGAATCCGATGATAACAAAAATAAAAGGCAAGAAAAACTTAAATCATCAATTGAAAGAGAAAATCGAAACGCAGCGAAAACGATGAGAGGAGAAAAAGACCTGGACGTGAGGAACGTAAGAGAGACACGATCGGTGGTCGTCGCCATAAATTCCTCGCCGGCAAGAGCTTTCGAGGCTTGGGTTTAGGGATTAAAAAAAGCAAAGATTCCTAAAAATACACAATATGAAGCAAAAGAGGGTCAATACAAATAGGGTCATTAAAAGCAGTTTTCACATTCAATGTAGGAGTAAATACACAAAATCGGTAGAATGTGAAACACCAAGAAAGGACTCGGTCACCGAGGTGTTTATAATCCAAAGTAAACCTAAAACAAAACACTAAACAATCTCCTGTTTGTGATTATCGACACAAAGAATACGAATAACACTTCTGTAAATCGCAGCATATATAAACACAAAAATACGAAAGATATAAAGAGCACGTTTGTTTATATATACAAATCACAGCACACATAAACATAGACTAAGAAGAACACCTACGAAGAATACAAAGAATAGGCTATACAACAAAAAAAACATTAGATCTCATAAATGAAATTAGGATATACCTCGACTATGGAGATCCGAAAGAGAGAAAACAACCTTCAAGAGCAAATAATAAAAAAAAACATTAGATCAATTTTTTTTAAAACATTGGGATATACAATCATAATAGAAGGTTAAGGAAGTCTAAGAGAAAACAACGATAGATCAACTAAAAAAATATATATATACAATCATAATCGACCGAAAAGCAAGTATAAAGGAAAAAAAATCAATAAATAGAACAAAAAAACAAAAAACATGATCTCTAAAACATTAAACACATACATACCTAATAGAAGTTGAGATCCGAGCACCCTAAATGCGGCTTAAATGTGTTGTATTTATAAACGACACGTCAAGCTAGGGTTTCAGTTTTTGTTTTTACTTAATTTCGATTTTTTTTTTTGCTTAATTTCGAGAACTTAATTAAAAAAATGCAATGAGTGGATTGGCCCAAGTCCCTTATATATTACTCAATGTCTCTTCCCACTTCCGATGTGGGACAATCTTCACACACTCCCTAGAGATTAAGGCTCATGACCCATTAATCTCTACATAATCCCAACACGCTGCATCGTCCTCAAATCGTAATTGATACAAACAGATGAAACAGCAACGTACGATTGTAGATCAAAAATACTCCAGACATTTCATGGAAACAATAGACTCTATTGCGGTGCAGAGATGGTGTCTCACACCGCAAGAAGACGATAACAAAACTGCATCTCAAACTCTCGCCACTTAGTTATCAGTGTCAATGGATGCTACAATAGTACCACTATTATCCACCGTGAGTATCGTCGTATCGATCCACATTTTAGGTATTGGGCTGTTGCTGGAGTTGGGCCAAAGTTAAACTGGTCAGGCCCAACAGGAATAAGCACAGGTGACCCAAAGACTAAATTGTGTCGTTTTGGTGTTGTGTCCAAATACAGTGAACTTTGGTCAAAGAAGTTAGTTACGCAGAAGAGTTTTGCGTGAGCTCAGGTGAGTGAGCTGGACGTGCATATGGTTAAAAGACGTCACAGGAGGATCTAGAATATTAGAGTGACAAGCAGAAAGCGTGAGTGATCTAAGAGTAAGAGAGAATAGGGTTCGAGGAATACTCATCTTCTTTGTTTCACAAATCCTTGTAATTCTCTAGAGTAGTCTCTAGATAAGCTTATGGTTTCTTGTACACTTGTATACATTCTAGAATAAGCCTTGAGAGCTGACTTTTAGCTCTCCAAGACGTACTTTGGCTAGTAATTTAGGCATTGGGAACTTGTAATTTCGGGTCTTTTTCTTTTTATTTACTCTGCATCAAGAACACACAATAACAGAGCATTAGTGTTTATGATCTTGAACATAGTAAATTGGTTCATGAACCAAAGATGAAATCACAACAAGTGGTATCAGAGCTCTAGGTTGGAACGGTTAAATGTGGTTTCTGGTTCTGGGTTTTTTGGAGGAGAAATACTCAGCAGGTATCAGATCATCTACCTGGTTTCTGGGTCAGGTTATTTCTCATCTGGTCCTACTGGTTTTATGGTTTTCTCATACGATATGTACATCTGGTTATTCTCTACATTGTGTTGTTTGGTATTTTCTGTGTTGGTGAATATTGCTTGGATATTTCTGGTTCTGGGTTTCAAAGAATCATATATGTTGAAGCAAGATGGTTGAGTCTACTCAGGGAAGATGGGAGGTTGAAAAGTTTGACGGGGAAGGTGATTACACTATCTGGAAACATAGAGTTCTAGCTCAGCTAGAGACCCTTGGACTTGACTCAGTTTTAAAGATTGATGGTGATACATCAACATCTACACCAGATCCGAAAGGTAAAAGGACTGATAAAGAGGTTAAAACTGATCCTAAAAGGTTGGAGAAGGATCGTACCGTTAGAAACTGGTTGAGTATGAGTCTGACTGATATGGTGCTGCGGAATGTTGGTTTGAAGCATAAAACTGTTCAAGTTATGTGGGATTCTCTGGAATCACAGTACCATGATAAATCATTACCTAACAGATTCTATCTTAAACAAAGGTTTTATGGTTACAAGATGGAAGAAGGAAATAATCTATATAAGAATCTGGATATCTTTAACAAGCTGGTCTCAGATCTTCCAAGTCTATATGTGGAATTGAGTGATGAAGATCAAGTTGTGATTCTTCTCAACGGCTTGCCTGCACAATTTTCTCAATTGGTTCACACACTCAAGTATAGAGATGGACATCAAACAATAACAACTTATTCTCTAGAAACTGAACTGAAACAGAAGGGTACTCATGTGCAGAACTTAAGCAGTGAGGGTTTATATATTCAGTCTAAGATTCAGACTGAGAAAAAGTTCAACAATAAGGGCAAACAACATGACAAAGGCAAAGCAAATGTTAAAAACAAGAGAGCATGTTGGATTTGTGGAGCTGAGGGACATTTCAAGAAAGAATGTCCAAAGAGACAACATACATCTAATTCTCAAGCTAATGTTGGACATGTTCTGGATGATGACCCATTACTATTAACTGCATCCGAGTTTCATTCTAGAGATGACTGGGTACTTGACTCAGGATGTTCATATCATTTAACCTACAAGAAATATATGTTATTTGATGTTGAGGATATTAATGGAGGAAAGATCTTAATGGGTAATGATACACACTGTTTTGTCACATCCAAATGAAGTTTAAAGATAGTTAATTACAACAAAACAATTGTTGTATTAACTAAGGTGAGGTATTCTCATACGGCAAAGAGGAATTTGATTTCATTAGGCAGTTGGAGTCACAAGGTTGTTGGTTTCAGTCTAAAAATATCAGGCTACAAGTGTTCTACAAGGAAACATAAGTTCTCGAAGGAAATTACCATGATACTCTTTATATCCTAGATGGCAAACCAGTAAAAGAACATGTCCATACAGTAGTTAAGGCTGGTGATAATACTATGCTCTGGCATAGCAGGATGGGGTATATGAGTGCAAAGGGATTGCAAGTTTTAGTTAACAAGGAGTTGTTGAAATCAGAAGATATCTCAGACCTAAAACATTGTGAATTTTGCATTCTCGGGAAGTCTCATAGACAGTCTTATAAGAGAGGAAAGCATATTTCGAAGGAAAAATTGGAGTATGTTCATTCTGATCTCTGGGGTTCTCCGAATGTTACACCAAGTTTATCAAAGCGTCAATATTATATTTCATTTGTGGATGATTTCTCAAGGAAGGTTTGGCTCTATTTTCTCAGAAGTAAAGACGATTCAGTAAGTTTGTTGAGTGGAAGGTATTTGTTGAAAATCAAAGTGGAAAGAAACTTAAAGTTTTAAGAACTGATAATGGGTTGGAGTACTGCAACAAAATGTTTGATGATCACTGCAAGACTCATGGAATTCTAAGGCATAAGACTTGTCCATATACGCTTCAACAGAATGGAGTGGCTAAAAGTTTAAATAGGACTATACTGGAAAAGGTGAGGAGTCTCCTAAGTGAAACATATTGGGTGAAGCATTCTGAGCAGAAACTGCATCAATTGTGGTTTCCATGATCAACATGTCACCATCTGTTCCTCTTGGGTTAGAGATTCCAGAGCAAGTTTGGACTGGTGTAAAACCAGATTATTCTCATATGAAGAGGTTTGGATGTCTAGCTTACTATCACGTTGATCATGGTAAACTAAAGCCTAGGGCTATGAAGGGTGTCTTCATGGGATATCCACACGGAGTCAAAAGTTACATGATTTAGAGTTATGATGAAAAAAAATGCGTCATTAGCCGTGATGTAGTTTTCTGGGAAGATACACTTTTCAAGGACATTGGAAAGAATTGGTCAGAATGGAAAAGGAAAGGAAAATGTTTCTATTGAAATCAGGGGAAGTGACATGGGAGATCTGATTCAAGGAGAGGCTTAAGGAGAAGGTGGAGTTTCAGGTGAATGTGAAGTTGTCTCAGAGTCAGAAGTAGTTAAAGATTCAGAGGAAGAAGAATATGAATCAGAAGATTCATCAACTAGTCTTAGTGATTATCTATTAGCTAGAGATAAAGAAAGAAGGGTAAACGTCAAGCCTCCAAGCATATTTGATGATGGAGATGTAGCAGCCTATGCTCTAAGTGTAGCTGATCTGCTTGAAGTTGAAGAACCGAGATCTTTTCAGGAAGCTATGAAAGAAAATAATAAAGAGAAGTGGTTGGGAGCTACAGATGAAGAAATGGATTCTCTAAACAAGAATTTTACTTGGAAGCTCATTGATAGGCCAGAGGGACATATAATTAATGGTTGCAAATGGGTTTTCAAGCTTAAACCTGGAATCCCATGATTGGAAGAACCAATGTATAAAGCTAGGCTTGTTGCTAAATCATTTTCTCAGATTAAGGGGATTGATTATCATGAAGTTTTTTCACCAGTGGTTAAGCATACTACAATTAGATTGGTTATATCTATGGTAGTTAATCATGATCTGGAACTAGAACAATTAGATGTGAAAACAGCTTTCTTACATGGTAACTTGGATGAAAGAATTCTTATGGAATAACCGGAGGGATACTTTAAGGGAAACAAGGTCTGCTTATTACAGAGATCTTTGTATGGTCTTAAGCAGTCTCCTCGTCAATGGAATTTAAGGTTTGATCAGTTTATGAAATCACAAAAGTTTTCAAGGAGTCAGTTGAATACTTGTGTGTATTTTAAAGCTTATGGGGTTGAGAGATATGTGTATCTCTTGCTATACGTTGATGATATGCTTGTTGTTGCTAAATATTTGAAGGAGGTTCAAAGAGTTAAAGATATGTTGAGCCGTGAGTTTGAGATGAAAGACCTAGGACCTGCTAGGAGGATCCTAGATATGGACATTATTCGGGATAGATCTAAAGGTGTGTTATACTTATCTCAAGAAGTTTATATTGAAAAGGTTCTTAAGTGTTTTAATGCTATTGACTTGAAGGCAGTTCAAACCCCAATGGGGTGCCATTTCAAGTTAACTAGTGCTAATGCAGAAGACAAAGCAGAAACTGAGATGCATATGAAGAGGGTACCTTATTCAAGTGCCGTTGTGAGTCTGATGTATGCCATGGTCGGATCTCGTCCTGATATAGCTCATGTAGTGGGGCTGGTTAGTCGTTTTATGAGTGCTCCTAACAAAGAACATTAGAGTGCAATTAGCTTGGTTCTAAGGTACTTAAAAGGAAGCTCAAACTACATACTAACATTTACGAAGTCACAAGAGTTCAACATTAAAGGGTATTGTGACAGTGATTATGCTACTGGCCTGGATCAAAGGAGATTGATTATTGGCTATGCATTTCAGGTCGGAGGGAATACTATGAGCTGACGCTCAGGTCTACAACTAATAATAGCATTATCAACAACATAAACAGAGTTTATGGCTTTACCAGAGGCAACAAAGGAAGCACTATGATTAAAATGAATTACATGTGAGTTGGGATTTCATCAGAAGACGGTAGAGATCTTATGTGACTCGCATAGTGCGATATGTCTTGCTAAGAACAACGTCTTCCATGAGAGGACAAAACACATCCATACTCGCTACTACTTCATCAAAGATGTCATAGCAGAAGGAGATCTGGAGGTGTCGAAGATCGACACAAAGAAGAATCCGGCTGATTTACTCATAAAGTTGTTGCTGATACAGAAATTTGAAGAAGGGAGAAAAGATCTCAGGTTAATCGGAGATCGGATGTAGCTCGGAGAAGGAGTTAGGCTAGCTCGAGGGATAGCTAGGGTTTCAGCTGCATGTCGGAACAAAGACAAGAACACGAAGAGTTCACGTGTTTGTCTGAAAGGGGATCGAGGTGGAGAATGTGAGTATTGATCCACACTTAAGGTATTGGGCTATTGCTGGAGTTGGGCCGAAGTTGAACTGGTCAAGCCCAACATGAATAAGCACATGTGACCCAAAGACTAAGCTGTGTCGTTTTGGTGATGTGTCCAAATACATTGAACTTTGGTCAAAGAAGTAAGTTACGTATAGGAGTTTTGCGTGAGCTCAGGTGAGCGAGTTGGACCTGCATATGGTTAAAAGACGTCACACGATGATATAAGATCAGAGTCGCTCCAACTTAAGATCACTTGATGATCAAAACGATTCCAAGCTTATGGCGCGGAAGTGGGACAAAGATAGAAATGAGGAGGGGGGGGGAAGTGATTGACTCGCTTGATAACAGAACTTTTGCAAGTTGAAAAACAATTGCTCAAACATGCTCATGTCATTGCAATACTTAAGGATCAATCCAAGGAGGTACGAGAACAACACACCGAGAATACGAGACACTAATTGAGCTAAGCGATTCAAATAAGTTTTTATCTAAAGATCCTATGGAATTAAAGACAAAACAATATATAACTAAGCATATAACAAAGGAAATTAAAAGACTAACAAGTTTAGAATTAAAACTAAATGAAAACGATTTAGACAAGATAAAGCAACAAACTTCGGGTAATGGTAATCGACTTAGACATTCTCTAGCTAAACTATGACACTCAAACAATGCTAATCCTTAGGCCTTAGATCACTATTCTTGACTAATCCACTTACATGACATTAATCACTTCACTAATCACTTAATTGAGAACAAACTTCCGTTTGCAATTAAATTATCAACAAGCATTAATCTCAAGTCTAAATAGCCATTAAACACCCTAGACATCCATTTCCATATGTTAGGAATGTAAAACACTTGTTAGATTTGGTTGGGGAATTTCATCGAATACCTTCCGGGCAAGAAATTTCCTAAGTTCTAAACCAACCTAATCAAGGCTAATCTAGCATTAATCACACCCAACAAGTAAGGATTCTTCATAAACTAAGTCATAAGCATCATGATTTAGCAAGAAAACATCTTAATCTACCATACCCAAAGTTCTAAAGAAACTACTCACTAATCATGATTTTCCCAACAAATCCTTTGTAGGAGGTGTTTAGATTCATGATTAGATGATTAGAGATAGATAGATTAGAAAAATGAAACAAGAACTTGCATTAAACACAAAAGTATCTCTTACAAATCTCCGAAAGAAATCAGTTTACAAAGCAAAAACAGATAAAAAAGACTTTCCCCCTAAACAACAAAGGGTCACTTAGTATTTATAGAAAAATGGGTCTGCGCAGCTGGCATCGGGTTGCTGCAGGTTGCAACTGTCCGATGCAGAATCAAGAGTTGTTTTTGATGAACTTACCAAATTATGACATAATCAGGTGGAAGTGTAATAAATGTTACGAATCGCTTATGACATGTTGAATATGATAAAACTCTTCGTTTCTGGCTACACTTCTTCTTTTCTATCTCCTAAGACGTTTTTATCAATCCGAAACCCAAAACAAAAATTGAAGTTCTTTGGACTTTACTTCAACAATTCTTATTCCAAACCCGAACTAGACTACACCTAAATACACAACCCCAGAAACAGAGCTGTTCATTTAGTATTAGAGTTTGGTCAATGCAGAACATAGATTCGAAGCCGTGACATTTGCCACAAAACAAGAGTTGTCTAATGAAGTAAAATTACCTTCATCATCATCACCAACATCTGTTCTTGGGTGCATATGCTTTTTCAACAATTTTTTGGCTTCTTTTTCATCTTCCAATTTATCCATACACTCGTTCCTGGCTTACACAATCTTCTTTTTCATATTCCAAATTACGAGATGAGTGTGGAAGCCAGGAAAATGTGTTGTGGAAGAATTGCGGGTGAAGAAGAAGCGTTGGTTTAGCCATTATTGTCGAAGCACAAGAAAGAAAACCCTAGGAATCTTCTCTCTAATGTACATCAAATTACATATTCTGGGCAGAGTAGATAACGGGTTTTCGCTAAGGGCATCTCCAACCCCACTCCATTTTCTAGAGTTTGAAGTAAATTTCTCTCCAACCCTACTCCATTTTTCACTCCAAAATGGAGTTTCCCCATATTCTACTCCATATTTGGAGTAACTCCATATTCTACTCCATTATGGAGTTGGACTTTTTTAATTAAAAATTAATCCTTTAAATATTAAATATTTATATTTTATACTTTTTTATTAATTTAGAATTTAGCAATGTATTTGTCGTACATATTATAACCTATCAACATATATGCATGTGACACTATACATATTTTTTATGTCATAATTATTTAAACACTAAAAAAATTATTTAAAAAGATTGCAAAGTAAAATAAACTTAAAAATATATAACAAATGCTGAAATTAAAGATAAGCAACATAAACAAATTTAACACAACAAATACGATAAATTTAATATTCCCCTAAACCGCTTCCTAGTCCACCAAGATCACTAAGAAATTGTCCAAACGAAGTTGATGAAGGAGGAATTTGCTGATCTTGTTGTTGAGCATTCCGCTTTTGCAAAATTTTGGCTTGTTCACCCTGAATATATGCATGAATATTTGGATTGTTCAAAGATAAAAAAGCTCATTTTTCACTTCGAAATGCACTAACTGATCATTTGTGGGAAAAATTTAGTGTCGGTGATGTTTAATGATATTATGTAATTTTCTTTATTTAATAAGTATTAAATTTTATTAAATTCATAATTTATAAAAGTTTTGTAAAAAAATGGGTTAATTTGTAATTTTTAGAAATAAAAGGTATTATTAATAAAATACAAAAAATATATTTAGAATATTTTTTTTTGGAGTAAAAAATGGAGTTATACATTGGAGCAAAACACAACTTCATTTTGGAATTGTTCCAATTTAAAGTAAAAAATGAAGATATACATTGGAGATGGTCTAAGACAAGAGACATTTATCATTGTTGCTAAGAAGCTCCAATTATCTATCTATCTCCGTCTTCGTTTTCGATCAAATCGTAGAAGCTCTACTTCTCATCTATCTAACAGATTAGATTGGGCCTGAGAGAAATAGACATATATTGGGCTTGATTTGGGCCTTCAGATTTCTCTCAAAATAATCTCCGGCTAGATTGCTTTACCTTAGCCATGTGCATTCGGGTATTCGGTTCGGTTCTGGGTAGGAACTATTCGGTTCCGGGTATATCGGGTAAAAATGTTTAAGATCCATATAGGTACCGAAATGATTTCAGTTCGGTTCCGGGTATTTTGGGTAGAGAGGTTTAGGAACCGGAAAATAGCCAAAATTTTTCGGATCTTAATCGGTTTCGAGGGCTAAGTCGTATTGAAAGTCGCGAAAGTCGTGTTGAAAGCTATGGGATTTGATAAGTTCCAGGTAAAGGGAGCATAAGAGGCTCACTCGGCCTCGGCTCAACCACTGTTAGGAACCTTATCTCCCCCCCCCCACAACCGTCGTATTGACTCTCACAACCGCCGTTTTGACTCAGCCTATCGGCAAAGCGATAAGCTCAACGAAAGTACTAAAGATAACAAGAATCGCAACCCATGAGATGAGAGAAAGAAACCAGAGCTTATGAAAGATGTAGAGAAGTCTGAAAACTAGAGAGTTTTTAGAGATTCATAGAGAGAGAAACTAGAGAGAGGTTTTTAGGGAAATTATGAGATGATATTTCACAAGGGGGTACACACATATTTATAGTGGAGGTATAGTGCGCTGACATAAGCGCTTACCTCATTATTTAGGCGATGACATCATCGCTTACATCACACACCTAATTGCGATTACATCATCGCTTACATCATACTTATTATACATTATTTAGGCGATTACATCATCGCTTACATCACACACATAATTATACATAGTTTGATCATTAATTAATTTCTTTAATGATCTATTTCGAACTCGATGATATGTTCGTCGCAGCAACCGTAGTAGTCATCTGGGCACTTGTATTCAATTTCTGGTTCGTCGAAATCATCCAGTGGTTCGTCTTTGTTTAAACCGAACCTTTTTCTGATTTCGTCGATATTCATCGAATCGTCTGGATACTGTGCATCTTGGAAATGCTCTGGCGGGTCTAGAGTCGACTAATCAATTAGTGCTATGACCGGCAGACCCTTTCGAGCATGTAAGGTTAGCCTGATTCGTACCACCCAAAAGTGGAGGTGGGTGTATCCTTGTTGCCGCCAAATTTTTGGAAGAGCTTCTGGGATATTGAGAGATATGAATTGTTCTTCCTCCGTGGCTGGGACTTGGCAGGATGAGAACTTGCTGGATTGAACATATTCTCGGACTCTCCTGCTTGATGATGGATGTATGAGCTCGCGTACGTTCCTGATTGAGAAAGCGCTAGGCTTTCTGGTAAAGGACTCATATGGGTTGACAAGTGGGAGTGTCGTTTCAGGCATCCGATCTCCTGGAACATATTCGATTTCGTAAAGAGAGTTAATATCTGAGTGATTTTTTTGGTTTTTTTGTTTTTGGTAAAGTAGAAATTGCAAACTGAGAATCGATAGCTAGAAGATTGGAATTTGACATGATGAGAAATTGTTTTCAGAACATTCAAAACAATCAGTCATAAACAAAGATTCCTTCCCTCATAACACAGGTTGTTGGGCTCTGATACCAATAACACTTGCGACGAGCAGATCGATAAGGCGTATAGGCTAAGTCGTATTGAAAAGGGCATCACAGACCTGTTATTGCCTCAAACTTCCTTGGCCGTTTGACTTGAGCTTGATTGATAATGATCCTGAATTTGCTACTCTGAATTCTTGTTGGTACGGTCGCCACATGGATGTTGGAAGTACTTTTGGATTCATTATTGTTGTGTGGGCTCCCGTATCTATGAATGCAATAACATGGACAGGATCTTCGAATTTTGCAGGATCGAAGATTGTCACTGGTAGATGTGGAGATTGTATCTCTTCATTGTGAGGCGTTCGAGTGATCTTGAAGCAGCATTCTTCGTCATCGTCGTAGGATTCTGAGATGTCAGAATCTGAATAGCCACAGATGGCATCCTTCTCGTCGCTGTCGTAAGATAGCACTGATTCGAGATCATGATTGTGAAGATCGATATCATTGGCTAGATCGGATATGGAGCTGATGAGATACTGCCTCTTCTTTTTTGAACTATTTGGACAATTTTTTGCAAAATGTCCTTCTTTGTGGCATAGAAAGCACTTTGTATCCGTTACGAAGGATTGCTTTCTTTTGAAGAAGCGCTTGCGCCTGAATCTTCCAAAGTTGGGTTTATACGCCGGTTTATGGAAACGACGAGTCTTGCTTTTGTCATCACACGAACAATGCTTTTTGGACTTAGAGCACTTGATGGATAGATCCGGTCTTGCGCATACCTTGGACAAATGTTTTGAGTTATCCATGAACTCCGTCCAAAATTCCTTTTGTTTGCAAAGTTTGTCCAGTGTCCTGAAGACGTACTGTTGGATTTGACCGATTGAGATCTCTTCGATTGATTGACCTTGTTCTTTGATGTTGAGCTTTGTCTGCTGGCCCAAATAGTCGTCGATAGAGGATAGGTATACCTGCTTCAGACTTGGGTTATTGAGGCCGTTCAACGCATAATATCTCCGTGTTTGTCGCTCGAAATGTGTTGCGAGATCTCTCTTTTTTAGCGAACAACATTTCGCAGTGAAGTATTCTTCTTGTAATTGCTCCCTGAGGTGGCTTGGAGTGCCGATGAATTCTCTGTGAATTTCTCCAAGAAGTAGTGGTATGGTGGTTTGATAGACATGCTGCTGTCTGTATTCGCCAAGCGAATTGAACCACTCTTTGAGTGCTCCCGAAAATCGTGCAGTGAATTGCTGTATGACGAGGAGTGATGAAGAGGTGATAGCCTCTGAATTCATCCATGCGTGAAATTCGTCTAAACGGTCATTCCATTTTTCGAAAGGAATGTCGTCGAACGTGAATGTTACGACCTTTGAGGCGAATTGCTTTGATGGTCTTTCTTGTTCTCGGGAAGGAGTTTCATTCATGTCGTCGTTGTCAGAGAATACTTCGTCAATATCTGGTTCTCTTTTCGACCCCTCACCAATAGCGAATTGCATTGGTAGGGATTCCTCTTCAGAGTCAGTTCTGTAAGAGGAGCTTGAATCCGAGAAGTGAATGATCATTGGTGTCATATGTGGGATTTTTGCCGACTCTTGCTTTTGAGCTTGTTCTGATCCTTTTGGTTTTTCGTCTCATTCAGCTAAGTGGTTCAGTAGATTGGACATCGTAAATTCCGTAGACTCGATTATCCCTATATCCTTTCCTTTTCCTTTGTCATGTTCAAGAGAACCTTGACTAGAATGAGAGGAGGCGGAGGTACGGGTTTTTGTTGGCTTGACACGGAATTCTGATTCGTTTTGCCTTCTCGCCCTTTCTCGTATCGGTCGTTGTTGAAAATCGCTTGTGGGAGTTATGCCATATCGTGACGTAAACGCTTCGTCCGAAGATAGGAATCCAGGGACCGGGTGTCTTGCCTTTAGGTATTGTTCTCCCGAAAGGAATCCAGAAGAGTAGGATCCTGGATGTATAGGCATTGTTGACGTCAGGCTTCCGAGATGAGGAAGGTAAGCATCTGAGGAGCTTCGTTGTTGGACCATACTCTCGAGGCATCGTTGAAGGTCTTTTAGTTGAAACCTGAGATTAGTCATCTCAGCTTCTTTACCCTGGAATTGGGATGTATTGACCATCATATGCTGTGCCATAGACATCATTTCTTGATGGAGAGTCTTGAGACGATTTTGGATTTCTGAGATTGAGTTCTGGAGAACGCTCAATCGTTTAGTATATCCTTCTGCAAACTTATCGATTTTCTGATTAATCGTAGTAAGCAGTCGGTTTTGAGCCATGGCGTTTTCTGATTGCCAATTTAGTACCTTCTCTCCTTGGCTTAATTGTTCCGGTCCTGAGGGATTGATCGCTTTAGAAAGGATCTTTGGAGAGTGGGATACGTTGTCGGTGATGTGGTGGAGGGAAGCTATCTGCTTCTATCACCATGATTTCCGACTCGGATGGCTTTTCAATATCAGAGTATTGGACTATGAACTCGTATCGTCCGTTGCTTTCGCCGAGAGGGCCGACTGTAGGATCTCCTTCAAGATATCTCTTGTACATGGGATCTTTTTTCTTTCTGCGTCATTGGCGAATTTCGTCATCAGATTCATAGGAATCTTCTATGCAGGCAGAGCAGGTACAGACATCAAAATATTGATGGCCGTATTCGTCTTTGAATGGATATACTATTTGTCCATATTGTCTGAAGGAGATTGGTTTCGGATTCTGCTCTCTGTATGGACCTTGGAACTCGTGTTCGTCGATTTGGATAGCGAATTATGTGAACAGTTGCTTCCGAAATGAAGACGATCTTGGTTTTTCGAATTTGATTTCTGTTGTTCCATCAAGGCGTGAGTGGAAGCTTACTTCGGATGTCTGGACCGGTGCTTGGGTTGCTTGATGTAGCTTTTCGTAGCTCGTCACCCATGACTCTGGCATTTTCTTGAATAATTCTTCTCGAGAAATCTGTCGAGGTATTTGTGTTGTGCTTGGCGCTTGCGAAGACGATGAGACTTCCTGATAGAGTGCTTCGTCTGACGAGGGTAGAGTGAGATCAAGAGCATGGTCTTGAACTCGATAGACGATCTGGTGGTGTAGCGTTGCGATAACGCTTTTCTCTTGCATAGGCAATCCGATTAGCTGAAGTTGAACTTTGAGCGTTTTGAGTAGATTCGGATCGAGCAAAGAGACATTAAAGTTTGGGAACAACGTTATGAATACTGTTCCGGCGTTTAGTGTTGTTTGAACCGTACCGATGAAATTCTCTGATACCAATAACACTTGCGACGAGCAGATCGATAAGGCGTATAGGCTAAGTCGTATTGAAAGTCGCAAAAGTCGTGTTGAAAGCTATGGGATTTGATAAGTTCCAGGTAAAGGGAGCATAAGCGGCTCACTCGGCCTCGGCTCAACCACTGTTAGGAACCTTATCTCCCCCCACAACTGTCGTATTGACTCTCACAACCGCCGTGTTGACTCAGCCTATCGGCAAAGCGATAAGCTCAACGAAAGTACTAAAGATAACAAGAATCGCAACCCATGAGATGAGAGAAAGAAACCAGAGCTTATGAAAGATGTAGAGAAGTCTGAAAACTAGAGAGTTTTTAGAGATTCATAGAGAGAGAAACTAGAGAGAGGTTTTTAGGGAAATTATGAGATGATATTTCACAAGGGGGTACACACATATTTATAGTGGAGGTATAGTGCGCTGACATAAGCGCTTACCTCATTATTTAGGCGATGACATCATCGCTTACATCACACACCTAATTGCGATTACATCATTGCTTACATCATACTTATTATACATTATTTAGGCGATTACATCATCGCTTACATCACACACATAATTATACATAGTTTGATCATTAATTAATTTCTTTAATGATCTATTTCGAACTCGATGATATGTTCGTCGCAGCAACCGTAGTAGTCATCTGGGCATTTGTATTCAATTTCTGGTTCGTCGAAATCATCCAGTGGTTCGTCTTTTTTTAAACCGAACCTTTTTCCGATTTCGTCGATATTCATCGAATCGTCTAGATACTGTGCATCTTGGAAATGCTCCGGCGGGTCTATCGCTGGTGGTGTCGCTGGCGGTGGCTTCTGTTGAATTAGCTTTGGGGCTGGTTTGCTTTCAAAGTACATAAGGTCTTCATCTAGACTCATTTGATAGTCTATCGGATAGTAGCTCCAGTTTAGTTTGAACGGAATGGGGAACGTCTGTGTAGCACTGTTGAGACGAAATGCATGTTGCTGGAAATCTTCAAATCCTTTGTTTTCATAGACGTTGAAATATGGTCGAACACCTCGGTTGTAGTCGTCGTGGTGGATTAGAGTAGGAAGCGCGTGCATTTTGTTGCTTTTGACGTTGACTTGAATGGGGCGGTGGAAGAAGTAGATCGTGTGAGGATTGAAGAAAGGGTTGAGGCACCCTTGTCTTTTTAGCCTTTTGTACGATATGTTCACCGTTTTTGCTGACCTCCTCAGCTTGCCGCTCTAGGTAGTTAACGGCGCGAACCAAGTCAGAAACGTGGAGAGGCAATCCTTTTGTCCTTGTCGAGAGATGACGAATTGGTATAGCCAATGTATGTCGAAGGAGATGCCAATGGTGTACACCGAGCATAAGTACCAAAGGAAACAGAGGACCTCTTCTGGCATATCGGTGCTCTCGATTCTGTAGAGATGAGCGAACGGATGGTCTGGATGGATTCCTAATGGTGCGATGTGTTGACATTTGACGCCATATTTTGATAGGATAATCGATTGGTATCGAAAAATCCTTTCTTTGAGATGTTCGTGAATGACCTTCATGTTGACGAGCTGATGAGCATCTTCAGGCATATTGGCAACGAAGTCGAAGTATTCTTTTTCAGTTGCGGAGGAGCTTGCCATCATTTGAATCTCTTTCAGAGGATTTCGGCTGAGCATGTCGGCAAGGATATTTTTTGTGCCCTTTAAATAGATGGAAACGAAGTCGTACTTCGAAAACCATTCGCTCCACCGTAATAATTGTTGATGTGGGACCATCTTTTGCTTGAACTGTAGCATCTTTGGGAAAGATGACATGTCCATTTCAATGCGAAATTTATGTCCAATCAGATGGAACTCAAATTTCTCAATGGCCCTTTTGACAGCTATGATTTCTTTGAACGTGGAGTGATAGTGCAACTCTGAATCTTTAAAGCGTCCGCTTTTATATCCACAGATTTGACGTTTCCCATTTATTTCTTCGAGTAGGACAGAACCCCAATACTTATCGCTTGCGTCTGTCTGGAGGACGCGCGTGCCTTCGCAGGGAATCTTTAAAGGTGGCAGCTTTTGTATTTCTAGCTTTAGCTTTTTGACCGCCTCTGTTTGTCGGTTTGCCCATAAAAGTGGATTCTTCGACAACATCTTTTGTAGTGGGCGTGTCAGCTGCGAAAGTTGCGGGATAAAGTCGCTTAGGTAATTGATTACCCCAAGGAACTGTTGGACCTGTCTTTTCGAGAGGTCGTTGTCTGGAAACTCGAGTAGCATTGTGGCTAGATGGGCCTGCGGGGCAAATTGTCCATTTGCAATATGCATTCCTAGGAATTCGATGTTGGGCTTTGCTATGATCATTTTTCGGGCCGAGAGCATTATCCCATGAGTCTTCACTATGATCTGGAACTGTTGGAGAGTTCGAATATGATCTTCGTGGCTAGACGAGAATAAGAGTATGTCGTCGATGTATATCAAGGCCGTATGTAGCAGAGGCTTGAAAATCTGTAGCATGGCTTGTTGGAATAACGATGGCGCTGTTTTGAGGCCGAATGGTAAGACATTCCATTGAAGATGTCGGTTGGGCAGACAGAAAGCTGTTTTGTACCTTTCTTCTGGTGCAATACCGATTTGCCAGAAACCAGATTTTAAATCGAATTTTGAGAAGATTGTTGCACCCTGAAGGTGTTTACAAAGTGCCCTTTTGTTTGGCAGTGGGAATTTGATATCTTGGAGGTATTGGTTTAGCGGTTTATAGTCGATGACCAACCTTAACTTCCCTCTTGCTTGTTCAGCTCTGTTGTTTACGTAAAATGCTTTGCACGCCCATGGAGAATTAGTTGATGAGACTACCTTTTGACTGACCAATTGGTCGCACTCTTCGTTTGCTTGTTCAAGCAATGCAGGTAGCATTCCTGCGTGACTCGCCTTTGTCGGTGTTGTATAGATATCTTCTTTGAAAGGTAGCGAGACGAAGAACTCCTGGTTTAGCCATAGCGGGTTTTGGCATATTTGAAGAAACTCGGTATGAGAGTCCGCACATGAATTTGCTGTGATTTCATCTTTGATTTTGTTGAATTCAGGGGACTGAAGCTCTTCAATTGTGAATAGACGAGGTATTGTTGTGAAGGCTTTGAATAAAGACTTCCATTTTACCCCTCTTGGCTCAATCGAAATGTCGAAACTTTTCTTCAGTGCATAAAACGAATCCCATCCTAGAATTATGTCCTTTCCGGGTGCGGAAGAGCCTAGAACTTCTGTAGTTATTTGACACCCTGGAAAGAGTTCAATGGTGATTGACTTTGACTTGAGCTTGATTGATAATGATCCTGAATTTGCTACTCTGAATTCTTGTTGGTACGGTCGCCACATGGATGTTGGAAGTACTTTTGGATTCATTATTGTTGGGTGGGCTCCCGTATCTATGAATGCAATAGCATGCACATGATCTTCGAATTTTGCAGGATCGAAGATTGTCACTGGTAGATGTGGAGATTGTATCTCTTCATTGTGAGGCGTTCGAGTGATCTTGAAGCAGCATTCTTGGTCATCGTCGTAGGATTCTGAGATGTCAGAATCTGAATAGCCACATATGGCATCCTTCTCGTCGCTGTCGTAAGATAGCACTGATTCGAGATCATGATTGTGAAGATCGATATCATTGGCTAGATCGGATATGGAGCTGATGAGATACTGCCTCTTCTTTTTTGAACTATTTGGACAGTTTTTTGCAAAATGTCGTTTTTTGTGGCATAGAAAGCACTTTGTATCCTTTACGAAGGATTGCTTTCTTTTGAAGAAGCGCTTGCGCCTGAATCTTCCAAAGTTGGGTTTATACGCCGGTTTATGGAAACGGCGAGTCTTGCTTTTGTCATCACACGAACAATGCTTTTTGGACTTAGAGCACTTGATGGATAGATCCGGTCTTGCGCATACCTTGGACAAATGTTTTGAGTTATCCATGAACTCCGTCAAAAATTCCTTTTGTTTGCAAAGTTTGTCCAGTGTCCTGAAGATGTACTGTTGGATTTGACCGATTGAGATCTCTTCGATTGATTGACCTTGTTCTTTGATGTTGAGCTTTGTCTGTTGGCCCAAATAGTCGTCGATAGAGGATAGGTATACCTGCTTCAGACTTGGGTTATTGAGGCCGTTCAACGCATAATATCTCCGTGTTTGTCGCTCGAAATGTGTTGCGAGATCTCTCTTTTTTAGCGAACAACATTTCGTAGTGAAGTATTCTTCTTGTAATTGCTCCCTGAGGTGGCTTGGAGTGCCGATGAATTCTCTGTGAATTTCTCCAAGAAGTAGTGGTATGGTGGTTTGATAGACATGTTGCTGTCTGTATTCGCCAAGCGAATTGAACCACTCTTTGAGTGCTCCCGAAAATCGTGCAGTGAATTGCTGTATGACGAGGAGTGATGAAGAGGTGATAGCCTCTGAATTCATCCATGCGTGAAATTCGTCTAAACGGTCATTCCATTTTTCGAAAGGAATGTCGTCGAACGTGAATGTTACGACCTTTGAGGCGAATTGCTTTGATGGTCTTTCTTGTTCTCGGGAAGGAGTTTCATTCATGTCGTCGTTGTCAGAGAATACTTCGTCAATATCTGGTTCTCTTTTCGACCCCTCACCAATAGCGAATTGCATTGGTAGGGATTCCTCTTCAGAGTCAGTTCTGTAAGAGGAGCTTGAATCCGAGAAGTGAATGATCATTGGTGTCATATGTGGGATTTTTGCCGACTCTTGCTTTTGAGCTTGTTCTGATCCTTTTGGTTTTTCGTCTCGTTCAGCTAAGTGATTCAGTAGATTGGACATCGTAAATTTTGTAGACTCGATTATCCCTATATCCTTTCCTTTTCCTTTGTCATGTTCAAGAGAACCTTGACTAGAATGAGAGGAGGCGGAGGTACGGGTTTTTGTTGGCTTGACACAGAATTCTGATTTCTTTTGCCTTCTCGCCCTTTCTCGTATCGGTCGTTGTTGAAAATCGCTTGTGGGAGTTATGCCATATCGTGACGTAAACGCTTCGTCCGAAGATAGGAATCCAGGGACCGGGTGTCTTGCCTTTAGGTATTGTTCTCCCGAAAGGAATCCAGAAGAGTAGTATCCTGGATGTATAGGCATTGTTGACGTCAGGCTTCCGAGATGAGGAAGGTAAGCATCTGAGGAGCTTCGTTGTTGGACCATACTCTCGAGGCATCGTTGAAGGTCTTTTAGTTGAAACCTGAGATTAGTCATCTCAGCTTCTTTACCCTGGAATTGGGATGTATTGACCATCATATGCTGTGCCATAGACATCATTTCTTGATGGAGAGTGTTGAGACGATTTTGGATTTCTGAGATTGAGTTCTGGAGAACGCTCAATCGTTTAGTATATCCTTCTGCAAACTGATCGATTTTCTGATTAATCGTAGTAAGCAGTCGGTTTTGAGCCATGGCGTTTTCCGATTGCCAATTTAGTACCTTCTCTCCTTGGCTTAATTGTTCCGGTCCTGAGGGGTTGATCGCTTTAGAAAGGATCTTTGGAGAGTGGGATACGTTGTCGGTGATGAAATCCTCTGGTGGAGGGAAGCTATCTGCTTCTATCACCATGATTTCTGACTCGGATGGCTTTTCAATATCAGAGTATTGGACTATGAACTCGTATCGTCCGTTGCTTTCGCCGAGAGGGCCGACTGTAGGATCTCCTTCAAGATATCTCTTGTACAGGGGATCTTTTTTCTTTCTGCGTCGTTGGCGAATTTCGTCATCAGATTCATAGGAATCTTCTATGCAGGCAGAGCAGGTACAGACATCAAAATATTGATGGCCGTCTTCGTCTTTGAATGGATATACTATTTGTCCATATTGTCCGAAGGAGATTGGTTTCGGATTCTGCTCTCTGTATGGACCTTGGAACTCGTGTTCGTCGATTTGGATAGCGAATTATGTGAACAGTTGCTTCCGAAATGAAGACGATCTTGGTTTTGCGAATTTGATTTCTGTTGTTCCATCAAGGCGTGAGTGGAAGCTTACTTTGGATGTCTGGACCGGTGCTTGGGTTGCTTGATGTAGATTTTCGTAGCTCGTCACCCATGACTCTGGTATTTTCTTGATTAAATCTTCTCGAGAAATCTGTCGAGGTATTTGTGTTGTGCTTGGCGCTTGCGAAGACGATGAGACTTCCATATAGAGTGCTTCGTCTGACGAGGGTAGAGTGAGATCAAGAGCATGGTCTTGAACTCGATAGACGATCTGGTGGTGTAGCGTTGCGATAACGCTTTTCTCTTGCATAGGCAATCCGATTAGCTGAAGTTGAACTTTGAGCGTTTTGAGTAGATTCGGATCGAGCAAAGAGACATTAAAGTTTGGGAACAACGTTATGAATACTGTTCTGGCGTTTAATGTTGTTTGAACCGTACCGATGCAAGCTTGTTGATATGACTTCAGTCTAGAGTCGACTAAAGCGATTCGTGCTATGACCGGCAGACCCTTTCGAGCATGTAAGGTTAGCCCGATTCGTACCACCCCAAAGTGGAGGTGGGTGTATCCTTGTTGCCGCCAAATTTTTGGAAGAGCTTCTGGGATATTGAGAGATATGAATTGTTCTTCCTCCGTGGCTGGGACTTGGCAGGATGAGAACTTGCTGGATTGAACATATTCTCGGACTCTCCTGCTTGATGATGGATGTATGAGCTCGCGTACGTTCCTGATTGAGAAAGCGCTAGGCTTTCTGGTAAAGAACTCATATGGGTTGACAAGTGGGAGTGTCGTTTCAGGCATCAGATCTCCTGGAACATATTCGATTTCGTAAAGAGAGTTAATATCTGAGTGGTTTTTTTGGTTTTTTGTTTTTGGTAAAGTAGAAATTGCAAACTGAGAATCGAAAGCTAGAAGATTGGAATTTGACATGATGAGAGATTGTTTTCAGAACATTCAAAACAATCAGTCATAAACAAAGATTCCTTCCCTCATAACACAGGTTGTTGGGCTCTGATACCAATAACACTGAAATGCCTAAAATATACCCGAAAACCTGAAATTATATCTGAAAAACTCGAAAATATACCTAAAAAAAAAAACTAAAGAAAATATACCCATAATACCGAAAATATACCTAAAAACTTGATATATATTTAATATTTTGGATATATAATTATATTTCGGGTATTTCATGTACCCGAAATATTTTCGGTTCGGATCCGGTATTACCCGATACCCACGTGTATCAATGAGTATGATCCAATGGGTATTTTGGCAATTTCTGATCGGTCCCGGTTCGGGTATTTCAGTTCGGTTCCGGGTCTGATATTTCGGTTCCGGTTTTATGCCCATGCCTAGTTTACATTACCCTCGGCATTCAGGTATTCTGTTTGGTTCCGAGTAGGAACCGATCAGTTTCAGGTATTTTAGGTAGGGAGGTTTATGATCTATATAGGTACCGAAATGTTTTCGGATCGGTTCTGGTTCGGTACCAATCGCTTCTGGGTCGATTCGGTTCCGAGATTTAAGAACCGGAAAATACCCAAAACTTTTTGGATCTTAATCGGTTTCAGGTATTTATTATCCAAAATGCATAAAATATTCCCAAAAACAAGAAAAAAACTAAAGAAAATATACCCGAAATACCAAAATATATCTTAAAACCCAAAAACTAAAAAAAATATACCTAAAATTCCAAAAATATACCTGAAAACCCGTAATATATTTAATATTTTTGGGGTATATAATTATAATTCGGGTATCCAATCGGCTATCGGTTTGGTTCCGGATATTATCCGATACCCACGGATATCAATATCGAGTATCAGTTCGGTTCCATGTATTACCCGATATCCTCGATACCCACGGATATCAACGAGGAGGAACCATCCTGTTATTAATTTGTTTGCGTTTTATTTTATGTTATTAATCATCAAGATAAATCAATTTTGTATTTAGTTTACCGAGAACAGAACTTGAGTACAATAACTGTGTCTAGTTCATAAACGAACTCCAAAGTGAAAGATTCTCCTAACTTCACCCCATTAGCTTCACAAAACTCTTCCCAGCCAATTTCTAAAGCAACAGTTCCATCTCTGATGGACAATAGATATGCAAACCATTCCATTTTGTTTTCACCCAAAAGAGTTATCTTCCCAAGTTTGTTGATGCCATTAGCCCTCATAAATTGACTTGGAAGATGCTGCAAAAATATATTTGAGCAAACACATTTCGTTACGAATTGGAATTCAAGACAGAAACTAACTCACCTCTGAAACAAGAGTTGTTTGATGAACTTGAACTTACTAGTTTACAGGCTTTGACGTCTTCAGGCGTTAGTGCTAATGTCACGGTTCGGTTTTGGATTGCCGAGGATGAATCTCTGCTTCTAGGTTCTGTGGAAATTGACTCTTTCTCGTTGGCTTTTGAACTGCTAGACTTTGAATGGACCAATCTGAGCATACGAGTTTCGTCTTCCCATATTAACTCCATCGTGAAGGATTCGCCTGTCTTTAAGTCGTTTGCTTTAGCAAAATCTTTCCAACCCTTTCCTAAATTCATTCTTCCGCCCCTTTCCTGCACAAGATTTACCATCCACTTTATACCATCTTTTCCCAACAGATATACCATTCCAGGCTTGTTCATGCTATTCTCTCTCGCAAATTGTGCTGGAAGAGTCTGGAAAAGATTTGAAAGAAGAATACACATCTTGTTATGTGATAAAGAGTACAAGAGAGACAACTAATCATCTGAAACAAGAGTTGTTTGATAAACTTACCAGTTTACAGTGAGAGAAACAGGAAGGTGTAATTTTTAATGTCACAAATTGTTTTTGGCTCGATGGAGCTGAATCTCTTTCTCTCAGATGATTCTTCCCTCTTTCCATTGACATGGTCTCCTCTTTCCTATTTTCTTCTTTGTTGTTTTTCTCTTTACTGTTCTCGTCTTTGCTTATTTTTTCACAGCTGCTAGTTTCTATGGGAATAGACTTTTTCTGGTCTGTTTCTGAACATCCTCCTCCTGCTCCTCTGTCAATGCTACATTCTGCAGGGCACAAGCTGAGCACAGGAGTTGTGTCTTCCCAGATCAACTTGAGCGTGAAGGAGTCGCCCGTCTTTAAGCCGTTTGCTTTAACAAAATATTTCCATCCGTCTCCCAAAGCCGCATTTTTTCCTTTGTGGAAGTGCAATTTCGTCTTATGCTTTATACCGTCTTTGCCCACCAGAGTAATCATCCCAGACTTGTTGATGCCAATCTCCCTCACGAATTTCTTTGGAAGAGGCTGTGGAAGATTTCAGTGATATACAAAACAAAAAATGTGTCAAAACCATTAAAAGGTAACAATAAACTAACAACCCCTGAAACAAAAGTTGTTTGCTATACTTACCAGAATACACTTCTCGACACTGTAAGGTGTAATTGTAAATGTCACAAATTGATTTTGGCTCGATGCAGTTGAATCTCTCCCTCTCTCCATGGACCTGCTCTCCTCTTTCTTATCCTCATCTTTGCTGATCTTATCTTTGTTGCTAGGATCTATGAAAATAGACTGTTTCTCGATAGCTTTTGAAAACCCTTCTTGCTCTCTGTCACTGGTAGATTCTGCACAGCACAAACTAAGCATAGGAATTGTCTCTTTCCATATCAACTTGAGTGTGAAGGACTCGCCCGTATTTAAGCCGTTTGCTTTAACAAAATCCTTCCAACCCTTTCCCAAACTCATTGTTCCTTTCTTGTCCAGTAGAAGGTTTGTCGGCCACTTTTTACCATCTTTACCCAACAGATACATCTCCCCAGGCTTGTTGATGCCATTCTCCCTCAGGAATGGGGTTGGAAGACTCTGTAGATATTTGAACAGACGAATAAACATGCGTCAAAACCAATAAGGACAAAATCAAGAGTTGCTTTTGATGAACTTACCAGGCTACCAATTCTGTCATAATCAGGTGGAAGTTTAAATGCTACAGATCGCTTATGACATGGTGAATATGATGCATATGATGAAACTCTTCGTTTTGGGTTGTACTTCTTCTTTTCTATCTCCATCTTGCATTCATCTTCATTCCTCTCCCCTTCTATGTCCTCTTCCTCGTTGCAAAGATTTGTGGAAAGAGATTCTCTCCTGCTAGCTTCAGAACAGTCTCCATGCCTTCTATTATTGATAGATTCTGTAGGGATACAACTGAGCACAGGAGTTTCCCCGTTTCCCACTAGTTTAAACGTAAAGAAGCCTCCTGCATTTTCACCGTTTTCGTCACAGAAACTTCTCCAACCTCGGCTTATGTAAAAAGTATCAGATGATTCTTCGAACATCAGATCCAATGCCCATGATCTTTCCCCTCCATCTATTAAAACAATCTTGCGGCAATTTCTTGTAAGACCATTTGAGCTTGTGAAATGTTGTGGGAGATACTGCAAACACCAGATTAACACAAGAGGCATATTCAACATTTCCTCATGACTCCTTGTTCAGTTTTATGACTAGACAACTCAACAAATAATATAGCTAACATTAACAAACACTTTCATTTAGTTACATGATTCTATATGCATGAAAGTAGGCAAACAGGACAAATTGAACCAATCAAAATGAAACCAAGCATACTGTTAAAGTTTTCTACCACATCAAAGTAAACAGCGATACACCAAATCCAACTTGAAGCGAAAATACATACAGTCGCCTAAGACGTTTTTATCAGATCGAACCCAAACAAAACTGAAGTTAACTTTTGACTTTACTTCAACAATTTTTTTATTCCAAACAGAACTAGACTACACCCTAAATGCCCAATCATAGAAACAGCAGTTCATTTGGTGAGTGTTCAAACTACAATACCAGTGTATCTGTGCATAGATTCGAAGCCGTGACATTGGCCACAAAACATGAGTTGTCTAATGAAGAAGAAACCGCTTCTGTTTCATCAAGACTATTCTTCTTCACTTTCTTCTTCCTAGGAAGCTCTATATCATAAACATCCCACATGTTACAACCTCATATACTTCATTATTTTATTTTAAAGAAGACTCACATAAGTAAAATTACCTTCATCATCATCATCACCAACATCTATTCTTGGGTGCGTATGCTTTTTCAACAAAAAATCACCTGATTTAGAAGAAGAAGAGAGAAAAAAAACCGCTCAAATTGACTTTTCCACACAAAGTTTCGTCTTTTGAAACACTGAGATTCTTGTCCAAACGCAGAAGAAGACTTACCGATGTCGTCCTGACCATCATTTATGTTGTTGCTTGGAACCGTTATGTCACAGCAATTTGGTCCTAAATCCGAAACATGGAACACCATATCTCCTTCATATCTAACAACAACGACATCGCCGATTTGAAGATTATTAGCGACGGCGAACTCTTCCCAGCCGTCACTGAGTCTCCGACCAGTCATCTTCACTTTCCAGGTTATGTCCGACGAGTCAGATCTCAGCTCAGCCGTCGTCTTCTCCACCACGCTCTTTCCTTCAACATACTGGGAGAAGAAGTCTACAGGAATCATCTACAAAAGAGAGAATTTTGTAGGATCAGAAGAATCTCCACTGAATAAGCTGATTCGGAGAGACATAAGAGAGAAGTAGACATAGTAGTTACGAGGTGAGTGTGAAAGCCATGAACAAGTGTGTGGAAGAATTGCGGGTGAAGAAGCGTTGGTTTCGCCATTGTCGAAGCACTTCAAAAGAAACCCAAACACAAAAAAAACCCTAGAAAAATTCTCAGGGAACAAAAAGAATATTTTTCCTTTTTTTTTTCTGGGCGGAGTAAATAACGGATTTTGGCGGTATTTTTGGTTAAATACGATTATGCAAATACATGTTTTGGGTTAACTCAATCCGAGTTTTAAGAAGAAATAAAAAACTGGGAAAAAGAGTTACGAATCAAAATCAAAATCCAAAATCAAAAAAAAAAAAAAAAAAAAAAATCAAAACCAACACAGAAGATAAAAACCAAAATCAAATCCAAAATCAACTCAATCTGTTGAAGAATCTCTCTCTCTCTCTCTCTCTCTCTCTCTCTCAGTTCCCATCTCCCAACAGATATATTAGGCCTAAGAGATGGGCTGGATTTGGGCCCGTAGAAGGAGTTTACTTTTTGCGCTGCATCGTCCTCAAATCGTAATTGATACAAACAGATGAAGCAGCAGACATTTCATGGAAACAACTAGTCCTCGCCATAATAATCGAACAGAAATTAATAGTTCGGTTAGGTTATGGTTACTTCACAATAACCGAATAGTTTTTATTTTTAATATCCATTGGTTATATAATCAAATGGTTATTAACCGATAACCAATGGATATCCATGAATATCAAATACTAAAGCTCAAAAACATAAAAATATATTTACCTCCCCCAAGTATCGAACCGCAGACCACTAAAATTTTTACTTAGTGTGCCACAAACTAGACCAATCATGAAACTTGACAACTCATTATATTTTATTTAACATAAAGGAATAAGAAAGTTTTGGTTAACTGTAATTACCGAAATAACCGAAATATTTCTGAAATTTAACCGAAATAACCGAAATATTTCGAAATTTAACCGAAATAACTGAAACCATTCGGTTAACCGAAAATAACCGAAACCAAGCGGTTATATTAATTTTGTTAACCATATCGAGGGGTGTCAATTAGGGCCGGCCCGGCCCGGCCCTGAAAAACAGCGGGTTCGGACCTAGAAATATAAGCCCGAAAAAATCGGACCTTTCGAGCTAAGCCCAATCGGGCTAGTGTGTTTTTTGGGCTTGCCCGAAAAGCCTGGAACTTTATATTTTAAGTAGTTAGAGATTTTATTTAAACATTTATCTTTCTAAAAATAATAATTTGACATATTTTCTATACATTTCGTGATCCATGTACCATTATCATTCATCCATATTTACTTCATATTTTTAAAATCATTATCTATAGACTTTCAATGATATTTCTATATGATTTATACATGTCAAAACTTATTATTATTTCTTTTTTTTTTTTTTTACCTCTTGATGGTGATGATGATTTAGAAGACGATGACGGAGATTCTAATATAAACTCTACTATCTAGATTTGTAGTGTTTTGATTTTATGTTTTATTTGGTAATACAATTTATTTGAATTTTATTTGTTTTTTTTGTCAAACTTTTGCTTTTAAATTTAATTGGATTTGATATAATACATTTCAATTTAGATTTATTTTGATAAATATTTTGTTTTAATTATTTATTTGAGAATTGTGAATTTTTGTATTTGTAAAAAAATTCCGAAAAAGCCTGAAAAGCCCTAAAGTCCTGTCCGGGCCGGGCCGGGCTTTGGAATATAGGCCCGATTTTTTTTTCGGGCCGGGCCGGGCCGGACTAGCCTGGTTGACATCCCTAACCATATCAAACCGAACTGAATAGTAACCGAACCGAAACCGAACTGAAAACTATTACTAACCGAATAGATAGTAAAAGACATAACCGAAAACCGAAATAACCGAACCGAACCGAATAACCATATGCCCAGGACTAGAAACAACAACAGATTCTATTGCGGTGCAGAGATGGTGTCTCACACCGCAAGAAGACGATAACAAAACTGCATCTCAAACTCTCGCCACTTAGTTATCAGTGTCAATGGATGGATGCTACAGTGTCAATGGTTGCTACAATAGTACCAGCATTAGCCACAGTCAAGAATTTTGTGGGTTTCTAGGTGTCCATAAATGTTTGGACTGCTAAGATTCTCTTCGGCATTTTATGCTCACTCTTAAGTGACTCAAAGTCAAAGGTGAACGTTACCATCTTCGTGCTAATCTCATATGTGCAATTAGGTAAAACAGGTTCTCCTTAAGAAACCATTGTTAGAAAGCTACTCATGGCCAAGACACCAAACAAGTCGATTCCAAATGAAAATGGACAAATGTACCCATATATATATATACCTTGAACATCATTCCATGCTATATCCAGAAAAAACTTACTAATTATTTAACAGTTATGTATTTGGTCTCCGAAGTTGGAGCAAAACTTAAATACATGATCTGTGTCTTCTCTGGGAATGTATTCCAATATGAAAGACTCTCCTACCATCACGCCATTAGCCTCACAAAAGCCTTTCCAACCATTTCCTAAAGCGACAGTTCCGTCGTTTGACAGTAAATATGCAAACCACTTCATCCCGCTTCTACCCAACAGAGTTATCTTTCCAGGCTTGATGATGCCATTACTCCTCATGAATTGACTCGGCAGATGCTGTGAGATATTTGAAACAAACAAATCTCGTTACCAATTAGAATTCCAAAACAGATAGACTAACACACATCTAAAGCAAGAGTCGTTTGATGAGCTTACCAGCTTACAGTCTCTGACATCTTCAGGTGTAAGTGTTAACATCACGATTCGGTTTTGGATTCCTAAAGATGAAACTCTTCTTCTAGGAAGATCTTTTCTTTTCTCCAACTCCCCTGAGCTACTCCCTTCTCTGTTGTTCTCTGCTTTCCTGCTCTTGTTTCCACTGCTACATCCTGTGGAAAGAGACTGTTTTGAATACTCGCTTTGCCCTCTATCATTGCTAGACTCTATACGGAGCAAACTGAGCACAGGACTTGCGTCTTCCCAAATTGACTCTAACGTGATGGAATCGCCCGTCTTTAGGCCATTTGCTTTGGCAAAATCTTTCCATCCCTTTCCCAAACTCATTCTTCCTCTTCTTTCCAGTAGAAGACTTACCAGCCACTTTGCACCATCTTTACCCAGCAGAGTTATATCCCCAGGCGTGTTCATGCTATTCTCCCTCATGAATTGCAATGGAAGACGCTAGAACATATATGAACAGAGAATTAAAACATGCCATTTCGTTATGCGATAAAACGAACAAGAGTTGATTGATGAACTCACCAGTCTACCATGTCTGAGACTGTCAGGTGAGATAGTTAATGTCAGAAATCGGTTTTGGCTGGGTGAAGGTGTGTCTCTCCATATCAAATGATTCTTCTCTCTCTCCCATGAGCTGCTCTCCTCTTTGCTGTTTTCATCTTTGTTGTTATAATATATGTTGATTTCTTTTCCGCAGCTAGGTTTTATGGGAAGAGGCTCTTTCTCCCTTGCTTCTGAACACCCTCCTCCTTCTCTACTGTCCATGCTATACTCTGCAGGGCACAAACTGAGCACAGGAGTTGTGTCTTCCCAATTCAACTTGAGTGCGAAGGATTCACCCGTCTTTAAGCCATTTGCTTTAACAAAACTTTTCCAGCCGTCTCCCAAAGTCATTCTTCCTCTGCTTTCCAGGAGAAGATTTGCCAGCCACTTAGAACCGTCTTTGCCCAACAGATATATCTTCCCAGGCTTGTTTATCCCATTGTCCCTCGTGAATTGCATTGGAAGACGCTGTAGAGATTTGAACAGGCGTCAAACCAACAAGAGTGGATTATAGAATACTAACCCTCTGAATCAGAAGTTGTTATGACGATCTTACCAGTCTACAATTTCTGACATTGACAGGTGCAAGTGTAAATGTTGCTAACTGTTTCTCGTTTGAAGAATATGATGAGATTATCTGTGTCGGACTATAGTTCTTGGGAAATTTCCTTTTAAGACCATCCGAGCTTGTGAATTCTTGTGGAAGAGGCTGCATATACACAAGTGTCGGATCAAATCACTCAAGACTGGTCAACAAAAGGGTTGCTAAATCTAAGGATTTCCTCTTCATGCCACCAACACTAATCAATACGATGATACACTTTGGTAAGCTTCGTGATTCTATATGAAACACTTCTAAGAGGGGGAAAATAAACCATATCAAATCAAACCAAACAACATCAAAATGAGAATTGGTTTTACTTCAGAAAATTTACTCACAAACCAGAGTTAATCAACCTGAAGTAAACTGACAAAATGCATATAGTTACATAAGATGTTACAATCAACGAAAAACAAATTATATTGTTGTTGATTTAATATCTTCAGACCAAACTAGACTAAAGTAAACTATCAAAACCAAAATGCCCATCCCTAGGAGAAACAGTTTTCATTCAGGACCAATTTCCACATCAATTGGACAAAAGGGTTCAGGCATTTTAAGCATTTCCTCATGTGACAAAAGCTGTAGAACACTTTGTCTACTTTCATGACTGACCAAAACCGAAATTCCTACCCCTAGAAACAACAGTTTCAATTAGCTAATGAGTATGCAAAAACTTTTAGCATGAGATTTCAATGGAGGAGTAAAGTAAACTGAATTATATAATCACCAGTGCATCTGTGTGTAGATTTGAATCTGTGACTGGGGCTACAGAACAAGAGCGGTCTAATGAAGAATCTGCTTCTGTTCCTGGGTTGTTCTTCTTCACTTTCTTCTTTCTCGGAAGCTCTGTATCAGAAACGCCTCACCAAAGCAAGTGATCTTAGATCATGTAGATATGGTACTACAATAAAATAGATGAGAACTCAACTGAATATACCTATGTTGTACTGATCATCACCATCATATGATGAAAAGCCTGCTTCTTTTCGTAAGTGCGGATGCATTTTTATCGAAATGCTACCTGTATCAGAAAAACAAAATCCATAAAATTGTTTTCCACTCACAGTCTCGTCTCCCCGAAACAGCTTCAATTTGCAGTTCTTCCTTACGTTACATCATCAAATCGTATTAAGATACTGATCTCAATATTTAATTAAAACAACCTTCCAGGTTAATTCCAGTTCGAAGGATAAACCGATGTTTTCCTGATCATGGTTTCTGCTTGGAGCTAGTACATCTCGAATCTCACAGCATCTGGGTCCTAAATCTGAGACTTGGAACATCATATCTGCTTCGTCTCTGAAAACGACGATCTCGCCAATTCGAAGATCATGAGAAACACCTATTTCAGGTGAAAATGTTGATGTCGCAAATCGGTTTTGGATTGCTAAAGATGAATCTAGCCTTCTAAGAGGATACTTTCTGCTCTCTCCTATGTTGCTCTCTGCTTTCTTGGTCTTGTTTCCACAGCTAGGTTCTGTGAAAATAGACTCTTTTTCTCTTGCTTTTGAGTACTCACCTTGTTGCCTTCTATCTCTGTTAGGCTCTATACGGAGCAAATTGAGCACAGGAGTTGCGTCTTCCCATATTGACTCCAACGTGATGGAATCTCCCGTCTTTAAGCCGTTTGCATTGGCGAAATCTTTCCAGCCTTTTCCCAAACTCATTCTTCCTCTTCTTTCCAGTAGAAGACTTACCAGCCACTTTGCACCATCTTTACCCAACAAAGTTATATCCCCAGGCGTGTTCATGCTATTCTCCCGCATGAATTGCAATGGAATACGCTAGAAAAGATACGACCGGAAAATTAAAATACCCTTTTAAACGATAAAATGAGCAAAAGTTGATTGTTGAGCTTACCAGTCGACCATGTCTGAGACTGTCAGGTGTAATTGTTAATGTCAGGAATCGGTTTTGGCTTCGTGAAGTTGAATCTCTCCTTCTCAGATGATTCTTCTCTCTCTCCCATGAGCTGCTCTCCTTTTTCCTGTTTTCATCTATATTTACGTCTTTCCTGTTTTCAAATGCAATATTTTCGTTTGCGCTGCTAGGTTCTATGACAAGAGACTCTTTCTCGTTTGCTTCTGAACAACCTCCTGCTCTTCTGTCAATGCTATACTCTGCAGGGCACAAACAGAGCACAGGAGTTGTGTCTTCCCAATTCAACTCGAGTGTGTAGGATTCGCCGGTCTTTAAACCGTTTGCTCTAACAAATGATTTCCAGCCGTCGCCCAAAGTCATTCTTCCTCTGCTTTCCAGGAGAAGGTTTGCCAGCCACTTTGAACCATCATGACCCAATAGATATATCTTGCCAGGCTTATTGATGCCATTCTCCCTCGTGAATTGCATTGGAAGACGCTGAAGAGATTTGAACAGGCGTCAAAACCAATAAGAATATAATACTAACCCTCTGAATCAACAGTTGGTATGACGATCTTACCAGTCTACAATGTCTGACATCGACAGGTGCAAGTGTAAATGTTACGAATCGTTTCTCTCTTGACTCATATGATGATATTATCCGTCTCGAACTATACTGCTGGTGACATTTTTTTTTAATAGCATCTGTGCTTGTGGAATCTTGAGGAAGAAACTGCAAACACTAAATGAACACAAGAGTCAGATCAGATGAACTGGTGAAGGAAAGGGTCATAAATCATAAGCATTTCCTCCTCATGAGACCAAAGAAAGGGACATATCAACTCGATATATGGTTAGCTTCATGATTCTATAGAAACAAATATACCAAATCAAATCATACAAAACCAAAATGAAACTTCAGCAAATTTTCTCCCAAACTAAGTTAACCAAACTGAAGTAAACTGACAAAATACATATAGCTACTACATAAGCGTTACAATCAAAGAAAACCAAAATCGAATTGTTGTTGATTCAACCTTTACATTCAAACTGAACTTGTTACCAAAACCAACAGGTCCATGCCTAGAAACAAAAGCTCACTCAGGAACGGTTTGCTAATCACTTGGACAAAAAAAGGCTCAGGCATTTTCTCATGAGACCAAGCTATACAACACTTTTTCTTGTTTCATAATTAACCGAAACAGAAATGCCTACTCCTAGAAACAAACAGTTCAATTAGCTAGCGAGAGAATGCAGACACTTGAAGTAAAGTAAAATCTGAAATCATATAAACTAAACAACAGTTGCATCTGTGCGTACATTCGAAGCTGAGACGTGGGCTTCAAAGCAAGAGTGGTCTGATGAAGAATATGCTTCAGTTTCTGGGTTGTTCTTCTTTCTTGTGAGCTCTGAATCAGAAAACACTCCACATGTTAAACCTCACTCAGATGCTTTTTAAATTTTCTTGAAACAATTCACACCAAAGCAAATAATCTTCCGACTCATCCATATAATTGTACAACAATAGAATAGAAGAGAAGTGAACATACCGATGTTGTCACCATGATTTGATGAAAAGCCTGTTTCTTTTCTTGCGGGGTGATCCTTTTTCAGCGAAATGTTACCTAAAAAGGAAAAAAAAAAACTTTTGAATTGATCCCAAAGTGTAGAACATACCTCAAAATTAAGTCAAGCTCGTAGAATCATACCGATGTTGTTGCTTGGAGCCGGTAAGTCTCGAATCTTAGAGCAGTTGGGTCCTAAATTTGAGACCTGGAACATCATATCTCCTTTTTATGTCTGAGAAAAGCGGATTCGAAGATCATGAACTATTTGCAGCCGACAGTGAGTACGAGATCGGTGAGCGAAGCGTTGGATTCGACGCACTTCATAAGAAAGCCCAAGATCTGTTCTTTTCAGAGAATGAGCGAATTCGTTACTGTCGGAAAAACACATCAAAATCCCTAGAATTTTTGAGAGGGATGATGAACAGTCAAATCTTGATTTTATAATTAAACTAACACAAAGTCCAAAATTTGATTCTTTAAATCGAAAGACGCATATATTTACTTTACTGGTTAGGTTCTTTAACAAACGTCACAAACAAAAAAAGGCTTAGTTTTTTAGAGGAACACTTGTGCACTTTACATGCTTTTAAACTCCGGAGATTGAACAAAACTTAAGTACAGGAGTTGTTGTGTCTTGCTCATAGATACGCTCAAAAGTGAAAGACTCTCCTGTCTTGACGCCATTAGCCTCACAAAACCCTTTCCAATCAATTCCCAGAGCCACGAATCCATCTCTTGTCAATAGATAAGCCGAGCACTTCATTCTTTCTTTACCCAACAGAGTTATCTTCCCAAGCTTGTCAATGCCATTAGCCTTCATGAATTGACTTGGAAGAATCTGCGAAATATTTCAGTAAACACCTTAGGATCACTACAGAAACTAACCCACCATGATCAAGAATGAAAAACTTACTAGTTTACAGTCTCTGATATCTTCAGGTTTGAGTGTTAATGTCACAAACTGATTTTGGATTCCTGAGGATGAATATCTCCTCTCCTCTATGTTGTTCTTGGCTTCTTTGGTCTTGTTCCCACTGCTAGGTTCTGTGGAAACAAACTCTTTCTCGCTAGCTTTTAAACAGTTCTCTCCTCGTTGCAATCTATCACTGCTAGAATCTGTACGGAATAAGCTGAGCATAGGAGTTGTGTCTTTCCAGATTAACTCCAACGTGAAAGATTCGCCCGTCTTTAAGCCGTTTGCTTTAGCAAAATCTTTCAAGCCTTTTCCCAAGCTCATTCTTCCCCTTGTGCTTTCCCGTAGAAGATTTGCCTTCCACTTCGTACCATCTTTGCCCAACAGAGTAATCAACTGAGGTTTATCCAAACCATTTTCTCTCATGAATGGCAATGGAAGACACTGGAAAATAGTTGAACGGACAACATAGCCAATAAGTATACAAGAGATAAAACTAACATAACCCTCTGAAACAAGAGTTTATTGAATGAACTCACCAGTCTACCTCTTCTGAAGCCATCATGTGTAAATGATAACGTCACGAATCGGTTTTCTATTGGTGAAGTTGAATCTCTACATCTCAAATGATTCTTCTTACTTTCCAACTCCATACACGATTCTTTATCGTTCTTGTCTGTTCCATCATTGAAAGATCCAGTGGAACAGAAACTGAGCAAAGGCGTTTCCCCATTTCCAACTAGTTTGAAAACAAAGAAGCCTCCTTTTTTTCTACCATTTTCATCACAGAAACTTCTCCAACCTTGCGTTATGTAAAAAGTATCAGATGATTTGTTTAACCTCAGATCCAATGCCCATGATCTTTCTCCTCCATCTGTTAAGAAAACCTTGCGGCATTTTCTTTTAAGAACATTTGAGCTTGTGAAATCTTTTGGAAGATACTGCAAAAAAAAAAAAAAA
>PKML01000390.1:60649-95075 GCA_002933935.1 Eutrema yunnanense
AATGAACAGTAAAATTGATGGATCTTTTGTGTAACTTATCTTTATAATATTATTTAAGAAGATATTTTTAAAAATGAATTTTGTTTTGTAAGTTATTACATATTATGCTATTACAAATAAAAAGAAAGTTAATTGAAAAAAAAATATAATTGTCTTTTAAAATTATTGATGAGAATATGATCCATATATATTTTAAGAAAAAAATTTATTCGAAATCTTGCTATATTTTTCACTATAATTTATTATATTTTATTTGAATATATATCAAAATAAAAGTTGAAAAATATTTTACTAATTTTATAAAAAGTTATATACAAAAAATTAGAGTCATTGAACAGTGCATGTTAAGAGTTATGTTTTCAGGATTATAGGTTTTGCGGGTTAGCCCGAATAATATTTTAGTCGAATGCAAAACGGGTTAAATAGACAAATTATTCTGTTTGACAACACTATCTATAATTATGAGTTATACATATTATAAAATTCAAATAAAAGTAATTTAAAAAAAAAATTCAAAATATATATATATATATATATATTTTTAAATTACATGTGCTATTTAATTATAGCACGGATAGGAGTGTCAAAATGGGTCATGGGTCGATCCAATTTGACCAATGAACCATGACCCTAAAGGGTCAATTTTTTTGACCATAATGGATTGATGGGTCATGGGTCAAATGGGTCATGCGTCAAATGGGTCAATTTGTAATGGGTCATGGGTCAAATGGGTGACCCATTGGACCCATCATCATGACATCATCATACATTATTATGACATCATCACATATTATTATGACATCATCATAATATTATTATGACATCATCATGACATCATAACAATATTACTTATAATACCATATTTTTTTTTTATCAAAAAACAATAATCTATCATTTTCCTGCCAAAAACGCGATTTAACATTTTTCCGCCAAAAACGTGAATTCACATTTTCCCGCCAAAAAATGCGATTTCACATTTTCCCGCCAAAAACGTAATTTCACAGCATACATTTA
This sequence comes from Eutrema yunnanense, assembly GCA_002933935.1. NCBI lineage: Eukaryota > Viridiplantae > Streptophyta > Magnoliopsida > Brassicales > Brassicaceae > Eutrema > Eutrema yunnanense. Next base: position 61,664 of record PKML01000390.1, read on the forward strand.
ATTTCCAAGTTATTCAACTTCCAAGTCAAGTGATTCCCAGCATACGCGATTCGAACATACGTGCGTTCAAAGAATTCTTCCAACTAAACCCGAAGGAATCAAGCTACAAACCAAATTGTTCTGGAATCTTGATTCATCAGAGCAACCGGAAAAATTGGATTCACAACAACGCCGATTCAGAGTTGAGAGATATGAATTTTACAAGTCAACCGATCTGCTTCATGCCCTACTGTGCATGATCGGTTGACTTGTAAAAGTCATATCTCTCAACTCTGAACTGGTGTTGTTGTAAAACCAATTTTCCCGGTTTCTCTAATGAATCAAGATTCCAGAACAATTTGGTTTGTAGCTTGATTCCTTCGGGTTTGGTTGGAAGAATTCTTTGAACGCACGTATGTACGAATCGCGTATGTTGGGAATCACTTGACTTGGAAGTTGAATAACTTCTTCATTTGAACTCGGATTGGACTGATTCCACTTCAAGGACTGCTCTAGTTGAGCTGAGATTAGAGTCCAGTTGAGATGCATCATCTTCGGGTCGTAGTCTTCGTCTTTTGGTTTGATGACCGCATCACGGCTTCTTAACAACGTTTGATCTCATGTATGTTATAGCACGAAATTAAAAGTTTAAGTATGAGATTCAAATTATTAAGAAGTTGATGTATGTTTTTGCATCGGTTACAAATTCAGGCCGGAAAAAGCCAAATTTCTGACGTTGACGTATGTTTGAATAGTTGAGGTATGAAATTAACATTTTTGAAATTCGGGTTACAAATTCGGGTATGAAATTAACATTTTTGAATAGTGGATATACGCAGATCTTTTTGACCCAATCCATTAAAAATTGGTTATATTAATTTTTAATTGGGTGAGAGAGAGAAATAATACAGCTGGAAAAAAATTAAAATAAAAAGAAACAATTATTTTAAAAGGAAGGAAACAATGCAATATTTAATTCCATAAGATTATGCTTTAACAATCTTAACAAATATAATATACATTCAATCCGAGATTCACTACATATTATAATCATAATTATAGGAAAAAAACAAATCACTAAAAATCAGTGTATCATATATTTTATTCTACATAATCTCCAAAAAAAATCGAAATGAATTATTATCTAAACTAAGTAATTTACTAATATCAAGCAAAATATATTCCTTGTCCAATCATAATATTTTATAGAAATCTTCCGTTAAAAGCTACATGATTTGTATAGTCTATATAACACTCACCATCTCGCTCCTCCATATTCATCAAACAATCAAATTTTCTGTTTAACTTCATAATTTTCTATAAAATATTTAAATACAAAATATCATAATTTTAACAAAATTACAAAACAACCTAACGATAATTAAGAATATACTCACAATAAACTAATCATCTAATTTAAAATTTCCCTTTTATTCGTAAGATTCAAATTTTGAATAATATATTTCCTTAAATTAATATTTTTGTCTCCCGAAATATCTTCCTAATCAAGCAAATTGGATATTGTAATTTTGACCAAATATTTTCTCCATAGAATATTCCTATAAAAAGAAAAAATAGGTAAACGATCTATTTCCTCCTATAAAAGTATCATATAGTATTAAATCCATACAAAATTTCAACCTCGTCTTCGTTCCCCACAATTTGAAAGTTGTAAACATATATATACACACAAAATTATACTTCGGAACCAAATTACATATATCCATCTCATTGCTCTCGTAATGCGCTCTGATTGATATAACCTGTTCAATCTCTCTGTTAACGGCAAATACCACATCCATTATATTGGACTGACACTTTTCCACATGTTTCCTTATACCGAGGTTTGCGACAAAACAACATGTCGAACGGTCTGCTTCCTCTCTCCAGTAGATCATACAGTTGTCGATACATATATCTATCATCTGATACGGCAATCATAGCCCAACAACAAGTTTCTATATCTCATAATATCTCATAGTATGATGTCGGTGCAACATTATATTATGGCAAAATATATTTAAAAAAATCAGCGATTGCATCCACACACTCCTCACTCAAATTGATATATGTCTTTATACCCATCATCCTAGTTGCATCTGATAAAGGGGAATGTCCAGCTCTACACCCATCATATAACATATTCTTAGCAGCGTCTAACATATCAAAGAATCTCCGAGCTTCTAAGTTAGGTTATTCTCCTCTATCTCCATACTCAGCAACCGATGATATACTTTCACGAAATGCATCGTTCACCATCTGAACATGACCTATAGTTTCTACTTCCATTACATGTTATTCTAAGCTAGCGCTATCCCCAATATATTGTTCACTAGTACTAGCATAATCCAATATTGTATCATTTTCTCCATGATAATACCAAATCTTGTAACCCGGCACAAACCCATTACAATACAAGTGTGACCATACTTTATCTATCACGATTAATCTACGATTCCGACAATTGGTACAAGGGCAATAGATTTTACCGGTTTTTTTTTTGCTTTCTTCTGCGTACCCGCAAATGCTATGAATTCCTGCAAACCTTGTTTGTATTCTTCCGTAATTAGGCTCGTCTCCGAAATTTGATATGGCTTGTCCATCCATGCTCGAAAATAATTATAAGGATCCGAAGAAGACATTTTGGTAAGGTTGTAGATGAGAGTTTGTTATTTTGGTAATTGTAGTGAACGAGAGGGGTGGAGACATTTTTATAAGGAAATTGTGCGCGATTTCCGACGGATATCCGACAATATTCAAACGGCTAAGAAACAGGTATATTCTTTCAAACGGCTACATTATCCGTCTAATTTTCGTCAGAAATATTCCGACGGACACATGTCGTCGGAACGCCGTCGAAAACTTCCGACGGGTACTACTTTCCGACGGCATTCTGACATATGTTAATTTTGTCAAAATTCCGTCAGAAATGGCTCTATTTTCTTGTAGTGAATCCATACAACAATCCGGTCTGGATATAGCTCTAAAACCGAGACTGTAAAATCTGGTAAAACCCGTAAAAACTCAGCAAATAACCGTGAACCTGACATAATCGTTGATCCGGATGGATCATGGTTAAATAAAAAACTATAGTGCAATCAAATGGCTTCCTTTATTGTTCTTATTAAGTCATTCTGATTTTACAATCTGATACTTTATGATCTTCTTTCGTTTATGAATAATACTTTATCAACTATATTAATAATTACTTTGTAAGTTTAACATATTTTTTTCAAACATATCTTAGAGATTTATTAGTTTTCATACTATATATATATAGATACCATAAGGAGATATCTCCTACGACAAAATCATTATGGCCCTGATACCATAAGGAAACGGAAACGGAAGTAGATACCATAAGGAAACGGAAGTAGATATAATAAATTGAAACATATAATAACAAAATTAAAATATAAAATAAATTAAAACGGAAATAGATATAATAAATTGAAACATATAATAACAAAATTAAAATATATTAATCATAATTAGTATAATGGGCGGTTAAACCAACCACTTAAATATAAAATAAATATAAACATAAGTATAAATATAAGCTTAAATAAAATAATAAACAAGATGAAAATACATTTATTATAAATTAAAGGCGGTTAAACCAATCATATTACAAGATGGTAAAAACTTACTTATTGGAGATTGTAACAATGTAAGAAGACTTAAGAAAGGATATGGTAGAGAAGGAGAATGAACAGAAAGAGAGATGAAAATGGAGAATGAAAGCTTGGATATTACAACTCAACACACACTCCGTTATATAGGAGTTTTACAAGAGTAAAAGAGATTAAAATAATAATAAAACATAAACTAGTGGCATAATTTGGTGAAGTCCACTCACAAAACTTGTCGGCATAATTGATGGTGAATTTCTTCTTACAAAAGCGTATCTTTATCACCAGCAAGTCATCATAGCTACATGTAACTCCACTGTTGGTAGTCAAAAGTTGTGTTTCTTTGATGTACTGTTTTGTCGCGTTTTGTCGTAGGAGATCGTATCAAAAGACTCGTAGATATCGCAAAGATTCGTAACAATAATTTTGTCGAGGGATGTATTATTCTGATGGCGAGAAGTCACACTCCACTGTTTCCGAATATTTCTTCATCAATATCTGGGACATTAGAACCTGATCCACTTCCTGAGGCCTGAGAAATAAAGTCTGAGATTGAAGGCATAAATTGTAAGGAGATTGCCTTAATTTCTTCTTCGGATTTAGTTGTTGCTAGCATCGATAACATCTTTGATTTTTGGGCTAAGAAATAGGTTTTTTCCGGTGTTTGCTACGTCTTTGGTTTGGTGTTTGGGTTTGGGCTATGGACAAGTTTGCATTTTGGATTTTTATCCAATCTAGTATATTGGACGGGTAAAGGTTTGAAAGGATCTTGAATTTATCCCACCATTTTACTCTGAACTTTTTTCTAATGATCAGGATTGGATCCGGGGAAAACTCGAGAGTCCAAGAAAAGACCCAAGAAAAATGAAATTTAGAATGGAAAAGGGCTTATGGAGGAAATTTCTTTTCATTTTCTGATGGAATGAAATTTATTTTGAAGATTTGGAAAGATTTTTGTATGTTAGGCTTGAAAATTCCAGTGACAGAACCAAAATAGTTCCACCACGGTATGAACCAATATGGAGATTTGGATAGATCACAAGTGGTATAAAAAAAGATTAACCACATGTGTTTGTGTTTCGGAGATTGGATCAAAAATGAATTATACCAAGCCTGACAATAGTCGTAATAATTGAAATGGATATTGAAACATGAGAGATTTTTCAGATCATCCGGGAAATTTAGGCTTTCATTAAAATCATATTCCCAATCGCTTGGAGCAATGACCTTATGGATTTTAAAAGTGGAATAAGCAGGATCAGTGTTGTTTTCATTGAGATAAAAATGTTTGAAGGACACTGATTCTGTTACTTCCAAAATCGTTTGGAAGAATAACACAGTTTTATCTGTATTATGAGGTTTGAAAAATCTGTTTTTACCAAAATATTTTCGATTGTTGAAAATGGGTCATTGTTGACCAAAAATCCTTTTTCAATATTTATAATGTTTAGATAAATAGATTTTTCAAAATTTTCTGAGGGTGAGGTTTGTGAAAATTCTTTCAAAATAATTTGCGAATTATTCGAAGGTTTTGAAATCATTTTAGAGATCTCGTTTTATTTTGAAATCATTTTTGAAAGGACCTCAGAAATTTTTGAAACAATTTGAGAAGAAGGATTTTTAGAAGAATAACCCTCTTGTTTTGACAAACTTAGCTCGAAAGCTGTCTGTAATTTTATAATATGATCCATGATTTTTTCTGGAGATTGAACAGAGGTTGATTCTTCTTCTTTTTTCACATTTTTTTTTGTGACTGAGATCCAAGGTTATGTTATTATATGTGGGGATGTGTTTGGGGGTATGTTTTTTTTCTGGGATTGTTTCCAGGGATATGCCTTTGCCTTTATCAGTCTTCCTCGGAGGCATCGTACTTGTTTTGAAGGAATTCTCGTGTCAAGAAATCTGGAACAGAGTTTGAATCTCCTTTAATATATTCTATGTCGAAATAAAAAATACTTAGAATTTCTTGCCATCGCGCAAAAATCTGTTTTGAGGCAAGGTTTTTAACATCTTTTTGTAAAACGTCTTTAGCACTTTTGCAATCAATTCGTAAAAGAATTTTTATTCAAAATGCCACTTTGAAATTTTGGGATACATAATACTATACTTAAAATTTCTTTTTTAATAGTAGAGTAGTTCCTTTGGGTATCATTCCGATGCAAAGACGTAAATTGGACTATAATCTCTCGACCATATATAGTTTTTTGTTTAAGAATACCCTCATATCTTACATCTGAAGCATCTGTTTCTACGACTTTTTTAAATTTGGATCCGCTATGTGAAGACAAGGGATTTCAAGGACTTGTTTTTTTAATTTTTTGTACTAATGCAGTATGCTCTTTTGTCCAAGGAACCGGGTTTTTCTTTACACGACTATACAATGGTTTTGCTATCCTATTAATGTTAGGACATAAATCTAATACATAATTGAGACTTCCAATGAACCTTTGTAATTGGGTTTTATCTAAAATTTTATCGGGAAATTTATTTGTAAATTCCAAAGATCTTTCTATTGGTGTTATCATAGCTTGCGATATGTAATGGCCTAGAAATATGATATTAGTTTGAAATAAAGACATTTTTGTTTTTGAAATGACAAGACCATTTTTTCTTGCAACATAATAAAATATTTTTAGATGTTTGAAATACTCATCAAGAGTATTTGAAAATATTAAAAATATCATCAATATATACAATGCAAAACTTTGAATACTCAGAGAATATGTCATTCATGATTTTTTGAAATTCCAAAGGTGCATTTTGTAAGTCAAACGACATTACATTCCACTCGTATTGACCAAAAGGGAATGTAAATGCTGTTTTATAACGATCATTTTTAGAGATTTGAATTTGCCAAAATCCTGATTTAAGATCAAATTTTGAAAAGATGTGAGCAGAATAAAGCTTTTAGAGTAAATCTTTTTTATTTGGTATTGGATATCTAATCCATTTTAATGCAATGTTTAAGGGTTTGTAATTAATTACTAACCTAGGAGTGCCTCTTTCTATTTTGGAATTTTTATTTACATAAAAAGCACCACATGACCAAGGTGATCTTGATTTTGAAATTAGGCATTTGTTTAGAAGATCTGAAATCTCTTTTTTACAATTTTTTTCTAATTAAGAATTCATTTTTATGGGACGAGCCTTAGTGGGAATTTATTTTTCATTGAAATTTCTCTCGTATGGCAAATCAACAATATGTTGTTTGCCATTCCAAAAGGCTGTCGGCAAATCTGAACATATTTCTTTTTCAAATAGTTGATTTAGATTTGAATTTTTTTTCTTTTATTTATTTTGTATCCAAAGCCTCTTTTGTTTTTTTGTTGTTGTAAAACTCTGATTTTAAATTTTTCAAGTGGAACGTTTTACTATGTATTAAAGAATTTAAGAACTTTTTTTGTATTGAGCAAGCTTTTATTAAATTCAGGCTTCGCTTTTTTGGTGTTTCAAGAAATTGGAAAGATAATTTTTTATTTTGGTTTTTGAAAGAAATTGAATCATCCATGACTTTGTATGGTGTGATTAAATTTATGAAGGGGGTCCCTAAAATAACATTTTGTTATATGTCATCTATGAGGACAAATGCAGTTTTGATGAAAATATTATCTTTTAAAACTGAAGCTTCTGCTTTAGATTTTATGCGAAGTTTAGAATTATTTGCTGCATATAATTTTTCTCGTGTTTCTAGATGAAAACATTTTGGGACAAGCCCATACTTGATACAGTTAAGATCTGCGCCTGTATCAAACAGAGCGATCGTACAATTAAGATCGACTCTTATTTTATATTTTTGGGAAGTGATTTCTCTTAGAACACATAAGAAATCATTAGGGGCGGAGTCTAGAGATTGTATTTATTCTTTTAGATCGAGGTCATCTTCTATGTTATTTAGGTCACCATTGTATTGTTCATCAAAACTAGAATCATGATTCCCTTTAATAGAAGATAGAATTGAGTGAAAATACTCAGAATCTCTTTTTTGTTTTTCTTTAAGGGTTTTGAGATCTTTTTTTTACTTCTTTGATTTCTATCCTAAGATCTTGTATCTTTGTTTTAGAACTATCTTTCTTTCTTTTGTTAAGAATGGTGGTTAGGTCATAAGATGCGTTGGAAGATGTTGGACCATGAGATTTTAACGGGTTTTCAGTGGGGTTTTACCTCTTTTCCGTTTAAGGAAGAAAGAATTGTTTCTAGGAATTTTTGTTTTATTTGAGGATCTGAAATGGAGTCTACGATTTCAAGCTGTAATTCTTGATATTTTGTAAGAACGTTTATTTTCTTTTCATCAGATTTTTATAGAATGGTTTGTTGATTGGGGTTTCTTTTGGAGTATACTTCTTGGAGTATGATTTCTCACGAGGTTTTTGCCATGAATTTTTGCGAGGTTTATGGTTTTTATAGTTTCTAGAGTTATTTCTAGGTTTATTCTTAGAGTAGTAAGAATTACTGCAATCTCATATGCATGAATTATTACTTTTGGTAGGGTCAATTTTGAATTGTCTACAAAAGGAACCTAATTCTACTTTTGTTCTTTTGAGTTCCCATTTAAGATGTTTCTGGAGTTTAAGATCTTGGCAGATCTTGAGACCTTCTTGTTGAACAATACTGATCAATTCTCCATATGTGAAATCATCATAATCAATTATTTGGGTTCTTGTGGAATCTCTAATTTTATTTCTAACTTTTTCTCCTAGAAGGGTTGGGAGTCATGCGAGAATTTTTTCTTTCCAAAATGGTTGGTTTGAATCTTGGCGGAGTAGAACTCTGGTAAGAAAAGTGTTCTTATACCATTGGAAATCGCTAATTCTTTTGCATTTAAGATTTGAAAGGAGTTCGGCGTTCTTATCTCCAAGTACGGAAGGATCTCCTATAAAATGTAAGGTTATGACTATGACTAAGGTAGCTACATCATCTTGTTGAGGATTTCCAAAATTATCTAGGAGAGTTACATCATCCTCATCCGTTTTAATGGCATCTAGGATTTCTGAACGTTGTTGCGTGTTTAGGTAGTTATCCCACCATCCTTTAAGTTGGCCTGAAAACCCAGCTATTAGGAGTTCATCTACGGTTTTATCCTCATTTCCTATTTGCGTTCTATAGGCATTTGCGGCCATCGTCATTTTTTGGAAGAAATTTAAGATATTGTACTCAGATATGCCATCGATATTCCAGTCATAAACTGAAGATAAATTGAACCTAGATTGGTATACTGGTTGGATTTGACCTAGATCAGGGGCATAGATTAATCGACGTTCTTGATGTTTTTCCGTTTGATATGATCCATGGGATGCTCATGAGGTAGGCCATGGAAAGGACTCTGACTCACGAGAGCATAGTACGCAGGCTTCAGCTCGAAATCGTTCCTCTGAAAAGTTGGGATGCGAATCGCAGATCGATTGGCATAGAACTGATCAGGTCTGTTGTGCTCGCCAAGTGTCCTAACTCGATCACCTGCAACATTCCCAACGTTGGCGCGCCCAGCTGGCGCGACAATCTCAATAACAGCAGCAGGGACAACAATGTTTCCAGCTTCATCAAGTCGATGCCCTCCCTCATTGCACACATGACCCTCTTGGTCTCTCAGAACTCCAGCTTCATCAGCTCTTAAAACCACTGGGTTGTTCATCCCTGATGTTTGCTTTGTCTTTCTGTTTGTGCGTTCCACAAGTGCTAGCTGTTCCAATGACAGTTCAACTAGCTGAGTGCTCTTGTTGCTTCTGGTTTCACGAACATGCATACACCTGAAAACAAAACACTAGACAAGGCACGTAAGTAACTAAAAAAATACGTTGAGTATCGACCGATACCAAGTGGTGTCGATCGATATCAACAAAAGAAGACGACGAGTATCGACCGATACTAGGGAGTATCGATCGATACCGACGAACTTAGTCGAAATTCTCAAACTAAAATCTAATGGCGAATTGAGTCCCCGGCAACGGCGCCAAATTTGATATGCTCAAATTAATACCCTAATTAGATACTAAAGCAGTTGTCGTAGTATAGCTAGGGGTCGAACACAAGGACTTACAGAAACGCACAATAGATTATATAGGTGAGAATTAAGCTAAGCAATTCATATGTAATTGAAAGCAGTGCAGAAATTAAAAGTGTTGTAATTCAATTGGAGAAAGATAGGCTCAGGGTATTTCTCAGGAAATCAATGAATGCAGATAAACTAACTAACATGATTCAGATTTAGCGCAGTTCTTGAACACAAATCACTAAGGTATAATTAACCAACTGTAGTTGCGAGAATTATCTAAATCTAAATCCTAGGAATTCCAAATCTCGTTGCGAATCCTAAAGTCTAAATAAGCTTTAATATCAGGTTTGATATGTTCACAAATCAATTAAACCAAATCTCTTTGTGAATAATCAATTTGCTCACCTAAGGTTCTATCAGGCAATCAATCGCACTGTCGTGCCTAATCAATTATCCTAAGATCTAAGTTTCAGATTCGTCAACCTAGAATTAGCTTTGAGAATAACCTATGGCGAAGAACTAATTCAGATAGTGAATCCTAAACAGATAATCAACCTAGCATTCAGAGAAAACCCTTATGAGAACCCTGAACCTAAAGTGGATCTACTCAGACATGGAGATTGAAAACAACATGATTGAATATATCATCAAAAGGAATCAATAAAAACAAGAGTTCAAAGTTGTCTCTCCAAAAACCAAAAGTAGAATCAAAGTATCGAAAAATAAAGCATAGCCATGAAAGTGGCTGTAAAACCTAATTAATTAGTCTAAACACGAATTGGGGTCTTCTTGTAAATATCAAAGTCTTCTGGGGCAATTATGTAATTCTTCAAATCTTCATTAAGTCGCGACTTGAAATCTGCTTCGATCGGTATCGATCGATACCAGGGGGTATCGATCGATGCTCGACGCTTCGATTGGGCACTTAGTCACCAGACTTCAGTTTCGCTCCAGAATGCTCCATAAAACTCCAATATCTCCAATAGTGCTCCAAATGTGCTAAAACCTGTAAAAGACTCTAAAAGACTCTATAATAGAATAAAGACTCGATAAAACGGACTTATATCATGGCTTAAACATGGTAAAAACCATGATATATCAGCATGTAGACGCAATCCTCACTCTCAGCAATCTCCTTATATGTGCCCTCCCAATCTCTGTTGCAAGAAATCTTGGCCTTCTCGTTCCTCTTAGGCCAAGGAGCTCTAACTGTGGCAGTAGGGCCACATGATCTGCGGGAGCTGCGGGTGGTTGTGATGCAGGTGCTACTGGTGGTGGTGGGATCTCGCGCAAGGAGGAATGTGGGAGCTCAATGTGTTCTGACGCTCCATCAATCTGCACTCTGTAGTGGTCGTCGGCTAGGCGACCGGTCACTGCACCTCTCCGCCAATGTAAACCATCCCAGATTTTGACACGTTGACATAAGCGGAATTCCTTTGGCAGTGGGTTGGAGCTAGATGCATCATCCGTTCGTGTTCTCTTTCGAGTAGACATCTGCGATCAAAGACAAAGAACACATCAAACTCCGATTAAACACCAAATCCAACAGCACATCAACAACTAGTAACAAATTACTCAAAAATCCATCATTGCCCGTAAGGTATCGATCGACACCTGCAGGGTATCGATCGATACCCTGGCGATTTCAGACCAGAAACTCGAAATTCATCAAATCTGCAATTTCAAGCACACAAGCGTAAGGACGGGTTCGAAAATCCTCTAGAACAACTTAGGTAAGGCAATATTATCCGGTAAATCAAGTTCTAAAAGGCAAAAATATCAAAATCCCAAACCTTGTGTTCTTGAAGTGAAAAAGAGAAATTTGTGTGTCATACCTTATAGATCGAGATAATGGATGATAGAAACAGGAAGAGCACGAAAATCTAACAAGGTTAGACCCTTGAATCACTCAAATCCGTGAAGAATTGAAGAATTTGTGATTTTGAGAGAAGATTGTTCTTATTGATCGATGGAGGCGGTGAGGAAGAAAGAAGAAAAATCGTAGGGTTTTAAAGGAAACTTACCTACGCGTTGGGTATCGTCCGACACCATTAGTGGTATCGATCGATACCTGGACCTTTGGTCGATGCTACGTTTGTTTCTCCTGGTGTCGATCGATACCACTAATGGTGTCGGTCGACACTAGCCTTTTTATCTGGTTCACTCGAACACACAAGACACAAAACCAACAACTAAAAACAACGGAAAGAAAAGAAATATGTACAGACTCACCAGTTTGTTTTACGTCACGAGTTGACTTTACGGACGATCAGTCATAATAGGAATGAGAGCTTACACCAAAACAAGCTCCACAACTTAACATCTTCAGCTTCAGAGTTCAGCTCAACATGCTCTCCACAACCTCCTGTCCTTTCTCTTTAAGCTCCGGAGTAAGAATAACTCTAGTCTTAGAAAATAGTTTTGAGGTTCCTTTGCATCTCATCTTATATTCAATCGAATCTCCATCACACTTCTGAGGGATTAAGGTCACATGGGTAGCACTCTCGACTCTTTTGTTCTTCACTTCCTTCTTTGCCTTAGCCGTTTTGATGTCTCTCTTAGTGATGATAGATGGACGATCTAAAACGTCTATGACAGTTGGCTCATCATAAGGTTCTTCCAAAAGATCAACCATCAATGTCTCTCCTGTAACAACCGTGATGCAAGAGATATGTTTGAGAGCTCTTCTAGAAGGAATGGCTTTGTAGGAGACCTGTTCGTCAATGTATGAGAACGAGATCCTCTTACTGGGCGTGTCTATAACTGCACCAACCGTAGCCATAAACGGTCTTCCAAGAATCAAAGGCGTACTAGATCTTGCACTCATCTCCACAACCTGAAAATCAGCAGGAACCAGACAATCTCCTACTTTAACCAGCAAATCAAGGATTGTACCGTATGGAACTGAGGTGGAAAAGTTCGCGAATGCGAGAGTCATCTGAGTAGATCTAATATCAATTTTCAACTTCTCTGCAAGTGCCTTTGATATGACATTGACGCTAGACCCTGAATCAACGAGAGATTCCTTGAACTCAACTCCAGGGATAGAGCATGGAACTAAAAATTTTCCTGGGTCTTCCCTCTTAGTTAACTGCTGCATCGGTGGTGGTGTGCTTCTTGCTTTGATGAAGGGTGCTTCGATCTCTTCCTCAGTTTCTCTGCAATCTCGGAAGTAACAATCCAAAAGGCGATTTTCAAAAGCTTCTTCAAAACACAGAGTATGGGGAATTCTCCTCACCATCTTCTCAAAAGCGAGAAACTTCTCTGCAGTGATGGGATTCATGAGATGTCTAGGTGGTCTAGGATATGGCACCTTAGGCTTGTAGACACGTTCCTCAGTCATCTCCGGTTTTTTCACAATTTTCGGCTCAGTCTGCGAGGGGTGTCGATCGACACAAGTAGTGGTGTCGACCTCAGTGTGGGTATCGATCGATACTCGTGGCGTTAACACTTCTCGAGAAAGTATTTGTACTGGTGTCGATCGATACTCGGTGGTGTCGGTCGATACCGTGTTATTTTTTGAATCCTCATCGTCATCTTCTACAGGGTTTTAGAATTTTCTTGCACTTCTTAAGGTGATTGCATTGACGTATTCATTCTGTGAATGAACCATCTTTACCTTGACAGCTGCTGCAGTTTGAGCTACTTGAGTTTCCAGCATCTTCTGATGAGTACTGAGAGCCTCAATTTTTCCATTCAGATCAATATACATGGCATCTATTTTCCCATTAAAATCCACTGCCATCTTCTGCTGTCCTTGAACAAGCTGTTCAAGCATAGACTCAATCTTGCTCTCCGGGGTTTTAGCAGGTATAAGCTGATAAGATGAATTCCCATAGTTCCTGGTATAACCACTGTTTTTGAAAGGTTTCTGGCCAAACTGATTCGATCCTTCTGGTTGAGCGCTGTTGTTGAAGTTTCTGTTGTTATTCTAGTATTGATTTCTCTGGCCTTGAAAACCAGAACCATCAATGTAGTTAACATATTCCACTTCATCTTCATTGAGTACCTCAACGTCTTCAGCAAAGTGAACAGCCTTCGTCGTCTTGCCCATCAAGAGATTGTGCATAGAATCTAACTTGGCTTGAACTTCATCAATCTGCGAACCTTCCATGCTACCAGCTTGCTTCTTGCGCTCAAAGTCTGCATTCTTGGTGCCATTGCTAGACGCCAAGTTCTGAATAAGTTTATAAGCGTCCTTAGGATACCTGATGTTGAAATTTCCATTGCTCGAAGCATCCAAAGCCATCTGATACCCCAATCAATCCCTCTGAAGAAGAAACCCATCAGCTGAACATCAGTGTATCCATGATGCGGAAAATCTCTCTGATATGATCTAAATCTCGTCCAAGCAGCCTTAAATGCCTCAGTCGGGCCTTGAGAAAACTGGGAGATTTTGTTCCTAAGATCCTCGGATCATGCATCATCATAGAAGTTGTTCAGGAAAGCAGTCTTAGTCTCTTCCCAGGTAGTCAGAGATCCAGGAGGCAACTGCTTCAGCTAGTGAGTCGCATCTCCACCTAAAGAATATGGGAATAGCTTGCAGAAGAGGTAATCATAAGATACTCCATTGCTCTTGATACTAGTGACCAAATCCTCGAATCTCTGAATATGATCCATGGGGTGTTCACTGGAAAGACCATGGAAAGGGTGCTGACTGATACAAGACTTTTTAGTCTCTAGGAGGTATCAATACCCCCAATATGATGTAGTAAGGAGGTTATCAATCCATAATTGGGATTGTTCTAAACACTAAGAATGCAAGGTTCATAATTATTTAAGCTAAACAAGGTAATTGGTGATTAAGTATTCAAGTTCAAATTAAGCGAAGTAATAACTAAACGATTTGTAATCCAAATAACAAAAGCGGAACTAGAGATGAGGTTAATGATATAAGGTGATCCAAGTCCAATTAGTGGTGTTCATTTACTCAAGAAGCTAATTCCTAGGCAATAGATCTCTAATCTAGATTAGTTCTCTTTCAAGCAACTAATCACTATGTTAATTATCAAGTCCATTAGCAAATCATCATTTGTGGATTAACAACTAGCAAGCATTAAGAATCATAACAAGATCAACCAAAGATATGCCCTAAACAACTAATATCTTAGGTTAGGAACATAAATCTCTTGTCTAGTTGGTCTTGGCATTTCATCAAACACTTGGTGTTCATGAAATGCCTTGTGATATAGATCCACTCTTTCAAGCTAGATCTAGCATTAGGGATTCTAGACAAGAAGGAATATAAGATCATCTAACCCTAAACACCACTAATCAACCCCTAGATCACCCTAATCTACCTTATCCCAAGGTCCTTAAGACTACTCACTAATCATCATGGGTTTAACAAATCCAAGAAAACAAGTGTTAAAGCTCATGATCAAGATGATTGGATGATTAGAAAGTAGAAGATATATAGATTTAATCAAGAAAACAATACTCAAATTGCATAAATTAAAAGGATCAATCTCTTACAAATCACTCTTACAGAGGGTTTTTGCTTAAGAAAAGACTTACCCCCTCCAAATTAGGTTTTTGGGCTTAAATAGTGAATAGTGACGAACCGGGTCGACCCGGGACAAACCGGGTACCGACCCGGTTTAAATGGATAAAGAGTTCTGGTTTGGCCAATACCGAGGTCACTGCTCGGTGTAACACCTCGGTATTGGACCTGGGTGAAGCATACCGACGAGGAGTACCGAGCAGTGGCATCGGTATTGAGGAGATGTTGTTCTTCAGTGGATACCGAGGTCACTCCTCGGTATCGTTGCTCGGTATTAAGGACTTTTCCCCCGGGTTTCTTCCTGTGGCAGCACCGAGCAGTGACACCGAGCAGTGACATCGGTACAATCCCCTGAAGCTTCGATACCGATATCACTCCTCGGTGTTATACGTCGGTATTGTGGCTGTTTTCCTCCGTCGGGCTATACGGATCAGTTGCACCGAGCAGTGACCTCGGTGCAACTCCTCTGCTTTTGATACCGAGCACCAATACCGACCAGTGACGTCGATACGGTTTCCGTCTCCTCTCCTCGGGTCTCGAATCTCCTCTTTAGCACCTGAAATGCGATCCAAAACATGCAAGGACTCTCTAGGACTAAATGTGGACATACTAGACACCTAAAATGACTAAAATGCTAAAGATATATCATGAACTACATGTAAATGACTCGAAACCTAAATGAAACGGATGCTAGAATGATGCAAAATATGATGATATCAATTCCCCCAAACTTACTTCTTTGCTTGTCCTCGAGCAAAAGCATCACTAAAAGAGTTCAAGTCCAAGTGCAAACTCTAAAGTATGATCAAACATGTCTACTCAAAAGGGGTTAGCCATGCTCATCCTTACATGAACCAAGCTCAAATCTCAACCTACACAAGCCTTCAAATCATCCAATCCTTTAACATTTATTAGACTTTTTCCAAGTGAATCATGCTTATGCAAGGCAAGTGAATGCATTTGGCTAGGGTAGAGGTTTCGAGATAAAGGTGATCTCGATACAAGTGACGGTTTCCGAGCGAGGGTTTCTCTCAAAAGGAATCAACTAATGCAAAATGCTAAGAGTAAAGCCCAATAGATGCATACAAGGTTGACTTCCATCTACCCAAATGTCCCATATCGAACTTGACCCCTAATCTCTAAACCCCAATGAAGATCCTCCTAAGCTACCCTTTTTGCAAGGCATTTTGCCTTCACTACTCATATCATCTCACTTTCCTTCTCTTCTTAAACACTTAGGGGATTTCCTTCTTCACCAAACGGTTTGGCTTTCAACATTTTTCTTTACTTAGCTCTTCTTTATTTTCTCTAGTCTCTCTTGTTTCTTTTCTTTGCTTTAGCCTTTTTGGCTTTCCTTCTTTCTTTTGAAGACTAGAGACTATTTTCTTTTCTTTTTCACTTAGAGCTTTTCCCATAAACGAATATAGCCAACCGTTTCAAGCTTTTTGCTTATCCCCTATTCTTCTTCATCCCTTTTTCTCATTCCCGCAATCTCTTCTTTCTACCTTGTCCCAAGTTCCCAACCTATCTAGCCTTATCCTATGTCTAGCTCATTTATGCCGAGCTAGTTCTACATGGAAGTTTTTCCTTGTCGTTCTAAACTCAACACCTTTTGCCTAGTTGATTCGAAAAAGGCCTCACAATCACTCACAAGTAGCATTTGGCTTGAAAAGAGGTTGGGTTAAGGGAGTGGTTAACCGTTCCAATGATGAGAATCGGCTATTCGGGCTAACAAGAGAGTGGCAAAGCGGATAAGATAGCCCAAATATGTATGTGGTAACCATGCATTCACTATGCAATGCACAAGCATGATAATTACAATGTCGAATTATGGTTATCACTTAAGTAGGAATGGACTCAAATCAACTTGCTTTGGCTAAGAACTAAGTAATGAGACATGAAATCCAAACATGGTTCGACCTTAATTTCGCACACGAGATCTAGAGCATATGACTTAAACTCTTAAAATAATACTTCGCAAAGGGGAATCATTCTAGCTCCTAATGCGCATGCAATGCATTATCTACGTGCTATGCATTCTAGACTCAATCCTATATGAAGTGCAAATGCATCCTAAATGACTTCTTTTTGTCTTTTCATTTTCAAAATTTTTCAAATTTGTTTGGTTTTTCTATGCCTTAGATGTATGCATGAGACTCAAGATGAAAATATAAAATAAAACAAAAACAAATGTTATTAGATACCGGTCCCTCCTCCAAACTTAAATCACACCGTCTCGGTGTGAAATAAACCTAAGGAAAGGACCAAAAACAAGAGATATCTATACAATGCAAGACTTAAAAGAAAATATATACAAGAGTTTTGGATTCGTACCTAGAAGCTTGGAGATGGGGATGTAGACCCCATTAAGTAGGATGGATTACTTGAGACGGGAGACGGAGACCGCATCGCTCTCCTCTTTGTTGCCCTTTCCGGTCGGGCCCTGGGACGGCTAGAGCCAAAGGCTAGCTCCCAATCATCTCCTCGAGGCGTGAGGTTAGCATCTGTGATGACATCTCCTCCTTCACCGGCCCTTGATGAGCTCGCTCCACAACCTCCGTCTTTTAGCTCATTGATGGTTCGACCCATGGCTTTCACCGTCTTCTTCAAAAATTTGATCGTTTTGACCATCTTCTTCATGTTTTTGTTTTGCCACTTGCACATTCGTTGGAGGAGACGAGTTTGGTGGTGAGCGTGTCTTGTGGCCTGGCTAGTGATTTCCCCGTCATAGGGGTCAAAGTAGTAGCGCTCACTACCGTAGACGGTCTCGGGTGAAGACTCATTGGGCACTCCCTCGTCGAGGTCAATTGGCTCCTCGATAGCGGTTCTCCGTTGTGTTTTCTTGCGGAACGCTTGCATAGGTGGGTCGACGGTGGAGTTGTAGAGGTACTCTTGTGGAGGGATGAACATGACGTTCCTTGGGTCATAGAAATTGGTGAGCGCGAGATTGGGTAAGGGGATTTGTGCCAAGGATGTCTCGGTGAGTTGGAGGTTGTAAGCCATCTTTCCTTCGATGTGTCCTTTGAAGAACTTAACTTTGGAAAGGTAGGCCATATCCAAAGATTTCCAATCATATTGGCCAAGTGCTATTTTGATCCCCTTTGCCATGAGAATTGGAGTTATCACCCAACCGAGGCAAATCGAGGCTTTCTTCGACTTTGTCTTCCAAGCCCAATCCCGGTAATGGAAGAAGTGTCTCACCAAGAGTGTTGCGAGACAAGGAAGTCTCTCCGGCCCTTCGAATGCATTACCGTTTGTGAGAACGGGTAGGATAGGCTTTAAACCAAGCCCCAACAATTCCATCTCCTCCGTAATAACCGTGTCAATCTCTACTTTGTGGTAGAAATTGTGGACCAACGCCTTGTGTGCGTACCGGATTGCCGGGTGCCTTATGCTCGCACTCTTAGAGTCACCGGCTCTAAACTCCCCGCTTGTAATTGTTGCCCAAAGATTTCGGAGCTCTTGTGCCGGGTAGTCAAAGTATTGCCCGCCGTAAGTACCTTCTTCTTTAAACCCGAATATCTCGCAAAGCTCGTGGAAGTTGACGGTGTAGGTTGTTCCCTCGAGTCCGAACTTTAGAACTCCATATCCGGAGTTCGCATTCTCTGTGTCGTAGAACTTAGCTCGTAGGGTGGCTAGGAACTTGCCGGTGAGTGCCTTGGTAGCTTCGTGTTTCATGCTCATGAACTTCCTTAGCCCCATGTTCTCAAAGAGAGCCCACACTTCGTCGCTTATACCCATCCTCTCCTTTGTCTCCGTATCGACAAATTTGCCTTGCTCGCATTTCATTTGGCAAAATTTGTCGAAATAATCTTGCTCACTTGACTTTGTCCACTTGGGTTTTCTCTCTCGACCTCTTCTTCGGATCTCTTCCCTTTTCCCTTTGCCGTGGTCATGGCTTTGGAAGTCGTAGTCACGGTTTTAGCTTTTGCCTTGGCACTAGCTTTGGCAATCCCTTTTCCCTTTTCCGCGGTCGTAGCTTGGGCAATTCCTTTCCCTTTCCCAACTGTTGAAACCTTGGTCTGTGCCCGTGTCGATGGAGCGCTCGTGTCCGACATTGTACCTACAAATATGCTTGAGAAAATTCATGAGCATAGGTACAATTTCTTATCAAATCAACAAGGGGTCACCAAAAGATGATCTAAGAGCAATGAACGAAGGTCACAATTCGCACCTAATAAACAAATTATCCCAATTCACAATCCCTAATTCTCAAAATCCCAATTTCTCAAAATCTTGCATATGAATCATCAAGTTTAAGCATAGATAGACCATCCCAAGGTATTTGCATAAATGAACAACAATATCAAACCATATTCAAGCAATGTTTCTTCAAGAACAAAATCATGGTTTTCAAAGTTTAATTGAATAATACCTTGGGGAATTTGGATTAGATGTTTGAAATGATGATAAATCCAAAAAGAGCAGTGAAAATCGAGATTATAGGGCTTTGAATCGCCAAATTTGGTTGAGAAAAGAGGGAGATTGGGAGTTTTCTCTCTTGAAATCGCGAAAAAGAAGGTAAAAAAAAAAGGGTCTGGTCGCGAGGAAGAGGAAGAAGAAGGAGACTTACATGGGTCGGGTCGGAGCTTACCTGGATCGGGTCCGAATTTTTAAAAATTTTCGGCGAACACCGGTGTCACACCTCGGTGTTGGTCAATACCGAGGTCACTCCTCGGTATCACACCTCGGTATTGGTCAATACCGAAGTCACTCCTCGGTACCACTCGTCGGTATTAAGGAGGTTTTTCTCCTGTTTCCATACCGAGCTGTGATACCGACCTGTGACGTCGGTATTGTTCTTGGTAAGTCCATACGGAGGTCACTCCTCGGTGTCACTGCTCGGTATTCGCCTTTTTGCCTTTGAACCCCTATGTATACTCAACAAAAACATCAAAAAGATCTAGCAAGATAGAAAAGAAAGATAAACAAAAAGAAAATATGTACAATGATAAACTTGGGGTGCCTCCCAAGAGCACTTTGTTTAACGTCACTAAGTTCGACGTTTGTTACCGTTCTCAAGCTAGAGGGACATCATCGAGGGGGATCGATCCTCCCTTCTCGACGATTTGATCTGCCCGGTAGGGTTTAAGTCTTTGGCCGTTTGTAATGAAATCTTGGCCTTCTTTATTAACAAGCACAACGGCCCCATACGGCCTTACTTCCTTAACCTCAAACGGACCCGACCACCTTGACTTGAGTTTCCCGGGAAAGAGCTTCAACCGGGAATTGAATACCAACACTAGGTCCCCAACCTTGAAGTCCTTGTGCACAATCCTCTTGTCGTGGAATGCTTTGGTCCTCTCCTTGTAGATCCTCAAGCTCTCATAGGCATCGAGCCTAGTCTCCTCTAACACGTGAAGTTGGATCAACCGCCTCTCTAGTATCTAGTAACGTCGTGGAAGAACTTCTTCTTCTTATACCCATCTAAGGGCGGTTCCTTCCCACAAACTAGGTAGTTGACTAGATCCGCAAACCATGGGAGCTTTTCATCTTGTAGACCGCTAGCTTCCTCCATACCATTCACGGCTTCAACCCCTCTTCTCAATACCTTCACAACCATGAGACTTTCTTCGGGAAGCTTGTCTTCAATGGGGACGAGGTCTTCTATCCTCATCCTAGACAAGTGATCCGCCACTCCGTTCTCTATCCCTTTCTTGTCTACTATCTCCAAATCGAACTCTTGGAGTAGCAAGATCCACCGCAATAGCCTCGGTTTCGTGTCCTTCTTTGCATGAATGTATCTTAAAGCCGCGTGATCGGTGTAGACAATCACCCTTGAACCCACAACATAAGATCTAAACTTGTCCATGGCAAAGACTACGGCCAACAACTCCTTCTCCGTGGTTGCATACCTAGTTTGAGCATCGTCTAGAGTTCTACTAGCATAGTAGATCACATTGGTCTTCTTGTCTTTCTTTTGACCCAAAACCGCTCCAACCGCATAGTCGCTAGCATCACACATGATTTCAAACGGAAGGTCCCAATCCGGTGCTTGGACTATAGGGGTGCTAATCAACGCTTTCTTGATCTCTAGGAATGCTCCCATGCACTCCTCATCAAACACAAACTCGACCTCCTTGCAAAGCAACCGGGAGAGGGGTCTAGTAATCTTTGAAAAGTCCTTGATGAACCTTCGGTAGAACCCCGCATGAACCAAGAAAGACCGGATGTCTTTGACCGACTTAGGCGGCTCCAAACTAACCATCACCTCAATCTTGGCTTTGTCCACCTCTATGCCCTTCTCGGAGATCTTGTGTCCTAGCACGATCCCCTCACGTACCATAAAATGGCACTTCTCCCAATTGAGCACCAAGTTTGCTTCTTCGCATCGTTGCAAGACCCTACAAAGATTAGACAAGCAAACACCAAAGGAAGATCCATACACGGAGAAGTCGTCCATAAAGACCTCTACCATGTCTTCAATAAGATCGGAAAAAATGGACATCATACAACGTTGGAAAGTTGCGGGAGCATTACACAACCCGAACGGCATCCTTCGATATGCGAAGGTACCGTAAGGGCATGTGAAAGTTGTTTTCTCTTGGTCATTCGGGTGTATGGGTATTTGAAAGAAACCCGAATAACCGTCTAGGAAACAATAAAAAGGATGATTAGCGAGACGTTCAAGCATTTGATCTATGAAAGGTAACGGGAAATGATCTTTTCGAGTAGATGAGTTTAACTTCCTATAGTCAATGCACATCCTATGCCCGGTTATTGTCCTAGTAGGAATCATTTCATTCTTGTCATTTCTAACAACCGTCATCCCCCCTTTCTTAGGCACACAATGAACCGGGGAGACCCACGTACTATCCGATATTGGATAGATAATGCCCGCGTCCAAGAGCTTAAGAATCTCTCTCTTTACAACATCTTTCAAATTAGGGTTTAACCTTCTTTGATGTTCAATAGAGGTCCTCGATTCATCCTCTAAATGGATTCTATGCGTGCACAAACTTGGGGAAATACCCTTGATATCATCTAAAGAATAGCCAATTGCTTTCCTATACTTCCTAAGTTCCACAAGAAGGGAGGATAGTTCGTTTTCATCTAGACTCTCGTTCACAATAACCGGATATGACTCGTTTGGACCTAAGAACGCATACCTTAATCCTGCGAGAAGTTGCTTTAGGTCCACCTTTGGGGCTTTGAGCTCGCTCCAATCGTCATCCTCAAAACTAGTCTTACCATTGCTAGTCTATTCGACGGCTAGAACGAACTCTTCTTGAACCGTGGTACCCCGGATGCACAACTCAATAAATGTGGTGTCCTTGTCGACCGGTTTGTGAGAATCCATGAGAAGCTCATAACCTTGACTTTCCTTGCTCAAAAACCCATGATCGCCGTGCTCCTTGGTCAAAACCACTTCTAACCCGTCTTCTACTCTCATTTCTTCAAGTAATTCATCGGCTAGCTCGTCCATGGTCTCAATGTAGAAACATTGGCCGTCTATAGTGGGCTTCTTCATCACTTTGTTGATATCAAACTCAAGCACTTCTCCTTTACCCAAATGGAGATCTATCTTGCCCTTCCTCACGTCGATTATCGCTCCCGCGGTTGCTAGGAATGGTCTACCAAAGATAAGAGGGTCTTTTGGTTCCTCATCCATTTCAAGAACCACAAAGTCCGTGGGGACGATGAAATCCTTCACCACAATTGGTAGATCTTCAAGTAGACCAATAGGAACCCTCACGCTCCTATCCGCCAATATTAGAGAGATGTTGCATGCTTTGTAGCGAGTGAAGCCTAATCTCTTAGCTACAGAAAATGGCATGAGGCTTACACTTGCTCCAATATCACATAAACAATGATTGAAAGCTAGAGGACCAAGAGCACAAGGTAAGGTAAAGGATCCCGGGTCTCCTAGCTTCTTGGGTACCATCTTCTTTTGTATAATGGCACTACACTCATGAGTTAGAATGACCATGGATTCCATCTCCTTAGCTCTTTCATTCACAGCATCTTTCAAAAATTTGGCATATTGAGGGACAAGTAAGAATGCATCCACCAAAGGTATTGTGAGTTCCACTTTCTCTATTTGCCTATCGAAAATAGCTTTATACTTGTCCATGAGTTGTTTCTTGAAACGACCGGGAAAAGGTAGCTTTGGGACGTATGGCTTGGGGACGAACACATTCTTCTTCGTTTTCTCTTGAGCAATAACAACTCTAGGCTTGATCTTCTCAACTTCTTCAACCTTTTTGTGCTCCTTTACTACCTCATCTTCTTCAAGTTCCACCCCCCCACTTTGGTCCTCAATGTCCGCATTGAGAGGAGAAGGTGCTTCTCTTGTAGGCAAGAGCGTGCCACTTCGCAAAGTTATGGCATTGACATACTCCTTGGGATTTGCTTCGGATTTGCACGGTAGTTGACCTTGAGGACGTGAAGAAGAAGCAACACCTTTGTTCTCCATGTGTTTTACCTTGGAGTTCAAAGCCTCAATCTTCATGTTGAGTTCATTGTAAGAGCAATCCACCTTTGTATGGATCTCTTGTCCCTTAAGTAGTTGTTGGAACATTGAGCTTAAATCAAGTTCTTGCGGTTTAGACGTAGGTGATTGAAAATCGGGTGGAGCTTTGTGTTGAAATCCACTTTGGTTCCCTTGGAATTGGTTCCTTGGGACAAAGGCTTGATTGTTGGTATTAGAAGCTTGCACTTGAGGTTGAAATTGTTTTTGTGGGGCTCCTTGAGGTTGAGTAGGTTGTGGAGGGTAGACTTGATCTTGTGGGTTCTCCACATTTGTGTTCCGGTAAGAGAAGTTGGGGTGGTTCCGATAGTTTTGATTGAACCCTTGGCGTTAGTAGTTCCCTTGGTTTTAGAAGTTCCCTTGATTCCCCAAGTAGTTAACCTCCTCTTGAGTGTTCATGTCTACGTTCTCCTCTTGAAAGCAACCTTGGTTCTCATCATAAGCATCCACGAAGTTGACCGTCTTTTGGGAAGACACTAGTAGTTTGTCAATCAAATTGGCTTGCTTGTCCAACTTGTCGTTAAGAGCTTTCATGTCTTTGGCCCGTTTGTTCTCATCAAAGTCACTAGTGGTCCTTGTGGCGCGGTCATAGTCGTCGCCGTAGGTACCGTCACTTTGGGCCAAATTCTCGACAAGCTCCATTGCTTCCTCCCGTTAGATGCCGTGTCAAGTAGCATACGGATCTTAGGCAAAGCACCACGGTAGAGTGTGCTTAGGAGAGAGGCGTTGCTAAAGCCGTGATGTGGGCATTCAGATGTGTAGCTTCTAAATCTCTCCCAAGCCTCATTGAAAGACTCATTGGATCGCTGTGTGAAACTTGAGATCTCGTTGCGAAGCTTGGCGGTTCTAGCCGGTGAGAAGAATTTGGCGAGAAACGCGCGTTTGCAATTATCCCACGAAGTGATAGATCCTTGGGGTAAGGTCTTTTTCCATTGGTGAGCCTTGTCACCCAAAGAGAATGGGAAGAGACGAAGCTTGAACCCATCTTCAGAGACCCCATTGATCTTCGTGAGACCACATATCCGGTCAAATTGGTCAATGTGGTCCAAGGGATCCTCCATGGACAAGCCATGAAATTTGTTGGCTTGAACCATGTTGATAACTCCCGGTTTTACTTCGAAGTTGTTATTCTCCACCGGTGGAGCTTGAATGCCTTGGCGGTTTTGGTGAGCATTAGCGGCATCGCCTTCTCCAACAACGTTTCTAGCTCTTGGTGGATGGTTGGGACCTCTTGGCCGGGCAGGTGGATGAGGGTCGTTGTGAGCGTGCCCTCCTTGTGCCTGTTGGTTTCCATTACCACCTTGTGCGGGATGGTTTCCATTTCCACCACCTCCTTGGTTGTTGCCGTGTCCATCCCCATTTCCACCGTTCCTTTGGTGGGGAATGGGTTCATTGATGTTCCCAAGTGGAACATTCTCAAAGTGATCCATGTTGGTCTCAACTTCTTGTTGTCTTACACGTGCTTCCCTTGTTCGAAACCCTCGGTATGATCGATGTATGTCGTCCCATGGTCCAACTAGATTGTCGTTGCCTTGAGATCGTGTATGCATGCACCTATAGGTTTAGAGAGAGCAATGGAAGGCAAACAAGATTAGTAACTTTGTAGCAAATAAAGCTTAATCTCACAAAGAGCATAAACCTCAATGTTAAAACAAATCCCAATATGGCAACGGCGCCAAATTGATACAAGACTTTTTAGTCTCTAGGAGGTATCAATATCCCCAATACGATGTAGTAAGGAGGTTATCAATCCATAATCGGGATTGTTCTAAACACTAAGAATGCAAGGTTCATAAGTAATTTAAGCTAAACAAGGTAATTGGTGATTAAGTATTCAAGTTCAAATTACGTGAAGTAATAACTAAACGATTTGTAATCCAAATAACAAAAGCGGAACTAGAGATGAGGTTAATGATATAAGGTGATCCAAGTCCAATTAGTAGTGTTCATTTACTCAAGAAGCTAATTCCTAGGCAATAGATCTCTAATCTAGATTAGTTCTCTTTCAAGCAACTAATCACTATGTTAATTATCAAGTCCATTAGCAAATCATCATTTGTGGATTAACAACTAGCAAGCATTAAGAATCATAACAAGATCAACCAAAGATATGCCCTAAACAACTAATATCTTAGGTTAGGAACATAAATCTCTTGTCTAGTTGGTCTTGGCATTTCATCAAACACTTGGTGTTCATGAAATGCCTTGTGATCTAGATCCACTCTTTCAAGCTAGATCTAGCATTAGGGTACCGACCCGGTTTAAATGGATAAAGAGTTCTGGTTTGGCCAATACCGAGGTCACTGCTCGGTGTAACACCTCGGTATTGGACCTGGGTGAAGCATACCGACGAGGAGTACCGAGCAGTGGCATCGGTATTGAGGAGATGTTGTTCTTCAGTGGATACCGAGGTCACTCCTCGGTATCGTTGCTCGGTATTAAGGACTTTTCCCTCGGGTTTCTTCCTGTGGCAGCACCGAGCAGTGACACCGAGCAGTGACATCGGTACAATCCCCTGAAGCTTCGATACCGATATCACTCCTCGGTGTTATACGTCGGTATTGTGGCTGTTTTCCTCCGTCGGGCTATACCGATCAGTTGCACCGAGCAGTGACCTCGGTGCAACTCCTCTGCTTTTGATATCGAGCACCAATACCGACCAGTGATGTCGGTACGGTTTCCGTCTCCTCTCCTCGGGTCTCGAATCTCCTCTTTAGCACCTGAAATGCGATCCAAAACATGCAAGGACTCTCTAGGACTAAATGTGGACACACTAGACACCTAAAATGACTAAAATGCTAAAGATATATCATGAACTACATGCAAGTGACTCGAAACCTAAATGAAACGGATGCTAGAATGATGCAAAATATGATGATATCACTGACCCACAAGAGTGTAGTATGCAGGTTTCAGCTCAAAGTCATTCCTCTGAAATGGTGGAGGGCGAATCGCTGATCGATTTGCATAAAACTGATCAGGCCTGTTGTACTCACCAATCGTTCTACCACGATCAGCCACAACATTCCCTGCATTCGCAGCATTCCCAGCGACGATCTCCTTAACAACAGGAGGAGGTGGAATGATGTTCCCCTCTCCATCTAAACGTTGCCCTCTTTCATTGCACAATTGACCCTCTTGGTCTTTGTAAGCACCAGCTCCATCTTGAACCAAAACTACTGGATTGTTGTTCATCTCTGCTAGCTTCTTTGCTTTTCTGTTTGCGCGTTCCACGAGTGCTAGCTGCTCGTTTGACAGATTAACTAGCGGAGTGTTCCTGTTCCTTATAGTTTCACGAATAGGCATGCACCTGAAAAAAAAGTCAAGAACGTAAGTGACACAAAAATTCACGACAGGTATCGACCAATACCACTAGGGTGTCGATCGATACTGGTCGAACTTAGTCGAAATTCTCAAACTAAAATCTAATGGCGAATTGAGTCCCCGTCAACGGCGCCAAATTTGATATGCTCAAATTAATACCCTAAAAGTAGTAAAGCTTTGTTGATTGTAATACTTAGGGGTCGAATCCACAGAGACTCACGGAAACACACAATAGATTGTATAGATGAAAATTAAGCTAAGTGATCAATGGAGTTGAAAGCAAATACATAAATTAGATAAGTTGTAAGTTCGATTGGAGAAAGATAGGTTCATGGTATTTCTCAGGAAATCAATGAATGCAGATAAACTAACTAGTCAGGGTTCAGGTTGCGCACGGTTCTTGAACTCAAATCACTAAAGTATAATTAACCAACTCTCGTTGCGAGAATTATCTAAGCCTAAATCCTAGAATTCCAAATATCTTTGCGAATCCTAAAGTCTAAACCAGCTTCTAGTTCAAGTTTGATTTGTTCACAAAAAAACTAAACCAAATCTCTTTGCGAATAGTTATTTTGCTCACCCTAAGTTCTATCAGGTTTCTCAATTGCACTCTCGTGCCAAATCGGTTAACTTAAGATCTAAGTTCCAGATTCGTCAACCTAGAATTAGCTATGAGAACAACCTATGGCGAAGAACTGATTCAGATTATGAACCCTAAACAACTAATCAACCTATCATTCAAAGAAATCCTTTATGAAAACCCTAAACCTAACATGAGATCTACTCAGACATGGAGATTGAATCAATAAACATGACTGAATAAATCCTTAAATAAATAATAAAGAAGAGAGTAGAACAAGGGTTCGAAATCTTCTCTCGAACGAACAGAGTTTCAGACTTGTCTCCCTCCCTAAAACTCTCTCACAAAAACCAAAGTAGAACAAAGCGTGTATCCAGTGTAGCCAACAAAGTGGCTGAAAAACCTAATAAATATCTTAAACACGTTTTGGGGTTTCTTGTAAATAATAAAGTCTTCTGGGGCAATTTGCAGTTTCTCAAATCTTCATAAAATTCGCGATCCTTCTGTTTCTTCGATGGGTATCGATCGATACCGTAAGTGTATCGATCGATACTCATGCATCAAATCGGCGTCTCAGCTACAAGATCTCTGCTTGGCTCCAAAAAGCTTCAGAATGTTTCAATATCTCCAATAATGCTCCAAACGTACCTAAAACCTGAAAAGACTCTAAAAGACTCCAAAATACTAGGAAGACTCTATAAAAAGGACTTATATCATGGCCTAAAACGGGTAAAAACTCAAGATACTGGACTGGAAAAAAAGGACGGAGGGCGAATCTCTCTACCAAGAGAATCAAAATCCTCTCATAAATTTGTCAAGGCTGCTTCAAACTCGAATCCCAAGGACCTACCCAATGAAGGTTCGGGCAAGAAGAAGACGAAGAAACCAAAAAAACAATCTTAATGTCAGGTTTTATTTGGAATATACGGGGTTTCAATACGAAGAAGAAGCATGATGTAGTGAAGAGTTGGTGTAAAGAGAATGATTTTCTATTTGGTGGATTAATAGAGACTCGGGTTAAAGAGAGTAAAGCAAAGGGAATCGTAGAAGAAGTTTTTCCGGGATGGTCTTTCATAAATAACTATGAACATCATCGACTGGGAAGAATTTGGGTGATTTGGAGTGATTTGGTTCGACTAACACCAGTGTTTAAAAGTACTCAATTGATTACAGTGCTGGTCAAGTAGCAAGATATGGAGGAGGAGTTTCTTTGCTCTTTCGTGTACGGATCAAATTTTGAGGAGGACAGAAAGGAAATGTGGGAAGATCTGCGTGGCCATTTAGGTTCTCCGATTTTTCGTAAATTTCGTTGGATGGTAATGGGGGACTTTAACGAGATTTTGTCAAGGGATGAGCACTCCTGTCCGAGATCCATATCGGCGCCATCGAGTGGAATGTTAGACTTTCAAGATATTGTAAGGGATGGTTCTTTTAGTGATATGGGAAGTCATGGTCCTCTTTTCACTTGGGGCAACAAGAGAACGGAGGGATTGGTGTGTAAAAATTTAGATAGGATTATGATCAATGATAATTGGATCAACCAAAGTCCAAATTCGTATTGTGTTTTTGAATCGGGAGGATGTTCTGATCATTTGAGAGGACGATTCTATGTTGCTGGGGAAGACTATCGAAGGAATAAGCCGTTTAAATTCTCGAATGTTATTGCTTCTTTGCCTCAGTTTCGAAATAATCTGAAAGAGTATTGGGACGGAACAACCCCTCTATTCCATTCCACGTCTGCTCTGTTTAGATTCTCAAAAAAGCTGAAATTTTTGAAACCTATGGTTAGGAAGATGTCAAGAGAAGCACTAAGTGATATATCTTAGAGAGTGAAAATCGATTATGAGAACCTGTGTGTAATGCAGGAATCCAACTTGCAAGCGCCAACTGTATCATCTCAACAAGAAGAGAATGAAGCCATTGATAGATGGGAAAAAAACGTCTAATATAGAAGAGAGGTACTTGGTTCAAAAATCAAAGCTTAAATGGATGAATGTGGGAGATAGAAACACCAAAGTTTATCATCGTGCAGTGAAGATCCGAGAAATTCGGAATGGGATAAGAGAATTAGAGGAGCACGACGGGGTTATTATTAGCGGAAGGGTTGAAATAAAGAAAGCAGCTGCTCAGCATTTCAACTCATTCTTGAATCATACTCCGGACGACTACCAGGGTATGAACGTTAGTGAGATTGGTGATTTATTGGATTATCGATGCTCACTAGAAGACATCAACGTTTAGTAAAAGAGGTTTCTGAAGCTGAGATTAAAGACGTACTGTTTGAGATGGCAGCGAATAAATCGCCAGGTCCGGATGGATATATAGCGGAGTTCTTTAAAGAGGGATGGTCGATTATTGGAAAGGACTTAGTGGTGAGCATTCAGTCTTTTTTCATCAAAGGATTCCTTCCTAAAGGGGTTAATTCTACAATACTAGCGCTGATTCCAAAAAAAGAAGGTGCCAAGCAGATGAAAGACTATAGACCCATTGCGTGCTGCAATGTGATATATAAGATAATATCCAAGCTACTCGCGAACCGATTGAAGGTTCTGCTCCCAAAATTCATTTGCCCGAATCAGTCAGCTTTCGTTCAGGATCGGCTTCTTATGGAAAATCTGCTTCTTGCATCGGAGCTAGTAGCAGATTATCACAAAGAAACGATCTCTTCTCGATGCGCACTGAAAATTGACATCTCAAAGGCTTTCGACTCGGTGCAATGGAGCTTTCGACTAGATCAGATTATCCTCTCCGCGAGTACCTTGGTCAAATGGTATTTGGTTCACTCATAACTGTCCAAAATTTGGTTTCATAGCCTGGCTCGCTCTGCACAATCGTCCATCAACGGGAGATCGAATGCAGGCGTGGAATTCACAAATCCCCACAACTTGTGTTCTTTGCCAGCATCCGCTTGAATCACGTCAGCATCTATTCTTTTCGTGTCCCTATTCGAATCGGGTGTGGACAAATCTAGCGCGAGGGATTCTACTTCAAGAATTCTCATCAGAATGGAATATTATTGTGAACCTCATCTCGCGGGCTCCTCAAAACAGATTGAAATGGTTTGTTTTTCGAATGTTGTTCCAAATGACAATTTACACGGTGTGGAGGGAGAGAAATGATCGCCTTCATGGTTCCCTCCCGAAACAGGAATCGAGATTGATAAAGATTATCGATAAAGGAGTTCGAAATCGTTTTAGTTCGATAAGAATTCTGGAAGATTCGCGGTATGAAGATGGAATGCAATTGTGGTTTGCATCAAGGCCGGTAGATTGAAGAATGGTGATGGAAGTAATTGGAGATGATTTCGATTATACGATTTATCTAAAACTGTCTTCTTATTAAACGATCGCATGTAAAATGTAGGAAACGTTATTTTTTTCGGGTTTGAATATAATTTAACATTCATCCACAAAAAAAAAAAACGGGTAAAAACCATGATATATCAGCTGGACAGCTCCTTCGAGGACCCATTCATCTTGAAGATTTATATCTTTCCATCGAATAGATCTTGGAATTACGGAGTTGGATCTCGAAAAATCTGTTTGAAGTAAAAAGGGTGAAACCCTTTTTACTTGAAAGTTTTACTTTTGAAGAGAAAGCACTTGTCATGGCTTTGTAATGAACTCTACAAATTATTGCAATTGGAATTGATCCTTCCATCATTTCGTAATTGTGAGTTTTAACATGTAAAATTAGAGATTTTAAAATATTTTTGTCGTTTAAGGAAACTGTAAAGTTTGGATAGCAATCAAATGAAATTGGACCAATACACAAACTTGATTCAATAGAGTTTAATAAAGAATCTTCAAATATTTTGAATCGAGTGTCTCTTAATATAGCTAAAATTGAAGTATTTAATCATTCTTTTGAAATTGGTTTAATTCCAACTTGGACTAAACCAATATGTATATATTTGAAATTGTTTTCTCCATGTTTTTTTAAAGCACTTTCAGAAAACAAATGAATTGTTTCGAAAAGTTTTGTAAGTTGGATATCTTGTTCTTCAATTTTGATTGAGAATTTTGTTCTTAAAAAAATTTATTTTTGAAATTTGAAAAATTTGGTCTTTATGAATTTTTTGGATTTCACAATTATCAATTGACCCTTGAAAATCATCTATGGTTGTTTCATGACTAGTAATGACCCTTTTTGAATATTTAATAGGTTTTCTTTTGGACCTAGAAGAAGAAGCGGATTCGGACCTATTTGATGTTGATCTATAATATGAATTCATTTTTAAGAATACTTACAAGAATTATCTATCACCCCCTTACGATCATGTCTAGATAGGTTGAAATAGCCCAACACCTATGAGGCTTATGACCTTCTTACACTGGCAAAAACACTCAGGAGAATAGAGTTTTTCTATGTAGAAATTAAAAATAAACTTAATAAAAGATCACAAGAAACTTAGACCTAAGACGCTAAATCTTAAATTACTAAGAAAACTATTAAGGATTCAAGTAGTAAGTCGAGACGGTAAGTTTTGATAGAACCCTAAATTCAAAATGGATTTCATCAAAACGCCAAACATGAATAGTATGGTGTATGACAAAACCTAATTGCCCATCAGGATATATATGACCTCTAATTATTTCCCTCTCCCTAACAATTAAAGACATAGCTCTGATACCATAAAGAAACGGCTCATTGTGATAGATAATTTTTGTATATATATAATTTCACTAATTGTTGATTGCGGTCGAACTGTATCGAATCAGGTCAACCTACAGAACCGGTGACCCGAAGGACTCTCTGGTTTGCTTTCTGGTCAGATTTCAAAACATTAATTTATTGTATTAAAATATGTTTTTAATGATTTAAATTAAAATCAGAAAATTTAGTGGAATTTAAACAATTCGTTTGATATTTTCAACTTAAAATCTTTAAAATTTAATATAATTTAATATTTTTCCAAAATTATACATTTTCTGATTTTTATTATTATATACAAAATATATTTATATTTATAAAAATAAATCGGGATAATGTTAAAATAGTTTCCAAACAGGTTTTGTATAAAAAATATGGAGTGTTTGGATACTTAGCTTGTCTTTAGCAAATACACCCACACATGGACGGCAGATGGAGTCGAACTCGATACCGATAAGATGGCAGCAGAAGTATGGTAACAACTGACCCACTTGCTCCTTTTTGGATACTTTCCTTGTCTTTTACTTATGTTTTGTTTATATCTTGGATGCTCCTTTCCGGGAGTTGATAGGCAAGATGTGAGTTAGCAACAGATTTGCACCTCCATCTTGATGGGACTATTAACATGTATATAGCAATTGTATAGATTGGTTTAAGGACTCTAGAATGTCCGGTTTATAAATCTAATTATGCTGAACCAGTTTGGTTATTTGTGGTTAAGTTAGTGTGTTGACTATACATAATCTGTAACAAACTCTTTGATCATAAATGAGAAATTATGGGTTCTTGTACTTTCTCTCTCTACGATGAAGAACACTAATATAAAACCCCTAGAAATCTCCCAGAAGAGAAAATTTACCGCTACCTATTAGAGAGCATGCATTTTTGGAATTCGTAATCTCATCGCGTACGCCTAAACCATTGAAAAGTTAGATTTATTGACATCAACAACTCGAAAGCTTTCTTGTAGAAATTGGAACTTCGGATGATAGAGTGTGAAAACCAACAACCACCTCTCATTTTTGGACATTCGGCGACTATGCGGATGGTTTACATCTGTAAACCATGCCATTTTCTCACCTGGGCTAGCCACTACGAAGTGGAAGGCTAGGCCGTTTTTGAGAAGTGAGTCTCCGGCGATTTCATCCGCAAATACAGCTGAAGTCATTCTGCCATATAAAAAGGCGAGGGTCAGCAACTCTGACCAAAGTTTATATAATTAAACACCTTGAATCTTTATTGATCACAAAAGAGATATATATATATATATATATATATATAT
>PKML01000490.1:0-17220 GCA_002933935.1 Eutrema yunnanense
CTTTTCTATTTAAACTCATGTAATCTCTTTTAAGAGACTCAGATTTTAATCATTATTTTTGGAAACTTTTTAGTTTACAAGTCTTTTGAGAGTGATTCTCTTTAGTTCTTTGTGAGCTATGTCGATCTACTTGGTGTGATATCAAGGAAAATCGATGGGTAATATCAAAGGGTTTTCCATCACCTTTTGTGCGACCGTTCTACCGATCTCCGTTGAAGAGGTGTTCATAGTGAGTTTTTTTTTTAAAGGATTTTCGGGAGTGATTCCCACGCCTTTCTAGCTGCTCCACGTTTCTAAGGCCGAGATCTTCATCGCCTTGTTCTTAGTTCATTCGTGAATTAACCTTAAGGATTATCCAAATTCGAATCTACCGCTCCTTTGATAGATCTTGCGGTCAAGGGCATATTATGTGGTATCAGAGCAACTCAAGGACTCGGTAAATTCATTCCATCATCTTCGATCATCACTCCATCTTTTCATCTTCTTACCCAAAAAAATGAAAAGATGGATAAGAAGAGTATTTTTTTGGGATTCGCCATATTGGAAGGATCATATGTTGAGGCATAATCTAGATGTCATGCACATCGAGAATAACTTTTTCGAGAACATCATGAACACCGTTCTGAATGTACAAGGGAAGACGAAAGACAATTTGAAGNTCACTTTTCTATATTGTCACCTTCTACCTTTTCATCTTCTTTTCTTTCATATTTTTATTTCTGTGAGTTTATTTATTTAATCTTCGTAATACAAAAAAAAAATTAGAGAAAAAAAAAACGAATTCCTTTTTTTGTACGTAGTCCAGATTTGAAGACAAATCTTTTTTTAAGAGGAGGGGGAAGATATGAGAATGGAAAACACTAAGAAAGAT
This sequence comes from Eutrema yunnanense, assembly GCA_002933935.1. Classification (NCBI taxonomy): domain Eukaryota; kingdom Viridiplantae; phylum Streptophyta; class Magnoliopsida; order Brassicales; family Brassicaceae; genus Eutrema; species Eutrema yunnanense. The sequence goes on from PKML01000490.1 coordinate 872, forward strand.
CAAGACGATGATATCCTAGTACCCGTTGGACTAGTCACGAGAGAGAAGGCTAAGAGGATCAACGACGCACTTTACGGGCTGATTTATGAAGTTTTGTACAAGGAAAACATTCAAAAATCCATCCAAGATATTATCTATCAAGTCCCGCCCATTTTGAGCATGTTGCAAGTCCAAGAAGAGCCCAAAATCATCACCTCATTTCCTTGCCAATTAAAGTGACGAAAATGAAGATCAAAAGTCCATTTATCTTCCTCTACATGCATGGGTTGCATTAATTTCACATTTCCCTATGTTATGTGCATGTAGAGTAGCTTTTATTAATTATTTAGCTTTATTTTCAAGTTTTTCTTTTCTATTTAAACTCATGTAATCTCTTTTAAGAGACTCAGATTTTAATCATTATATTTGGAAACTTTTAGTTTACAAGTCTTTTGGGAGTGATTCTCTTTAGTTCTTTGTGAGCTATGTCGATCTACTTGTTGTGATATCAAGGAAAATCAATGGGTAATATCAAAGGGTTTTCCATCACCTTTTGTGCGACCATTCTACCGATCTTCGTTGAAGAGGCGTCCATAGTGAGTTTGTTTTCGAAAGGATTTTCGGAAGTGATTCCCACGCCTTTCTAGCTGCTCCACGTTTCTAAGGCCGAGATCTTCACCGCCTTGTTCTTAGTTCATTCGTGAATTAACCTCAAGGATTATCCAAATTCGAATCTACCGCTCCTTTGAGAGATCTTGCGGTCAAGGGCGTATTATGTGGTATCAGAGAAACTCAAGGACTCGGTAAATTCATTACATCATCTTCGATCATCACTCCATCTTTTCATCTTCTTACCCAAAAAAAAAAAAATTCATCTTTTCATCTCTTCACTTTTCTATATTTTCACCTTCTACCTTTTCATCTTCTTTTCTTTCATATTTTTATTTCAGTGAGTTTATTTATTTAATTTTCGTAATACAAAAAAAAAAAGTTAGAGAAAAAAAAAAACGAATTCCTTTTTTTGTACGTAGTCCGATTTGAGGACAAATCTTTTTTTAAGAGGAGGGGGATGATATGAGCATGGAAAACACTAAGAAAGATCAAGACGATGCTATCCTATTGCCCGTTGGGCTAGTCACGAGAGAGAAGGTTGAGAGGATCAATGACGCACTTTACGGGCTGATTTATGAAGTTTTGTACAAGGAAAACATTCAAAAATCCAATCAAGATGTTATTGATCAAGTCCAGCCCATTTTGAGCATGTTGCAAGTCCAAGAAGAGCCCAAAATCATTACCTCATTTCTTTTCCAATTAAAGTGACGAAAATGAAGATCAAAAGTCCATTTATCTTCCTCTACATGCATGGGTTGCATTAATTTCACATTTCCCTATGTTATGTGCATGTAGAGTAGCTTTTATTAATTATTTATCTCTATTTTCAAGTTTTTCTTTTCTATTTAAACTCATGTAATCTCTTTTAAGAGACTCAGATTTTAATCATTATATTTGGAAACTTTTAGTTTACAAGTCTTTTGAGAGTGATTCTCTTTAGTTCTTTGTGAGCTATGTCGATCTACTTGTTGTGATATCAAGGAAAATCAATGGGTAATATCAAAGGGTTTTCCATCACCTTTTGTGCGACCATTCTACCGATCTCCGTTGAAGAGGCGTCCATAGTGAGTTTGTTTTCGAAAAGATTTTCGGGAGTGATTCTCACGCCTTTCTAGCTGCTCCACGTTTCTAAGGCTGAGATCTTCACCGCCTTGTTCTTAGTTCATTCGTGAATTAACCTCAAGGATTATCCAAATTCGAATCTACCGCTCCTTTAAGAGATCTTGCGGTCAAGGGCGTATTAACCTAGAACTTAGATCTTAGGATAATTGATTAGGCGCGGAAGTGCAATTAATTACCTGATAGAACCTAGGGTGAGCAAAATAACTATTCGCAAAGGAATTTGGTTTAGTTGTTTTGTGAACAAATCAAACCTGATTAAAAAACTGATTTAGACTTTAGGATTCGCAACGGAATTTGGAATACCTAGGATTTAGATTTAGATAGTTTTCGCAGCGGAAGTTGGTTAATTATATCTTAGTGATATTATGTTCAAGAACCGTGCTAAATCTGAATCATGTTAGTTAGTTTATCTGCATTCATTGATTTCCTGAGAAATACCCTGAACCTAGCTTTCTCCCAATTGAATTTACAACCGTTTTAATTTACATTCTGTTTTCAATACCATTGATTGCTTAGCGTAATTCTCACATATATAATCTATTGTGTGTCTCTGTGAGTCATTGTGTTCGACCCCTACTATACTGCAACTACTGCTTAGTACTTTGCTTAGTACTTTTAGGGTATTAATTTGAGCATATTACTCGGTATTGAGCCATGATATAAGTCCATTTTATAAAGTCTTTCTACTATTTTGTAGTGTTTTAGAGTCTTTTACAGGTTTTAGCACGTTTGGAGCATAATTGGAGATATTGGAGCTTTCTGGAGCATTTTGGTGCAAAGGTGAAGTTCGTGTTGCTGAATACCCGACCTGACGCTCGGTATCGATCGATACTAGCTAGTATCGGTCGATACTCAACACAGCAGACACGAGTCGCGACATTTCCAAGAGTTGAAGAATTGTAATTTGGTCCAGAAGTCTATCTTATTTACAAGAAGCCCCAAAACGTGATTTAGGTTATTTATTAGGATTTTACAGCCAGTTTGTTGGCTACGCTTTATTTTAGTTTGGATTTGTGAGAGAGCTTTTGAAGGGAGACAAGTCTGAAACTATGTTCGTCCGAGAGAAGATTTCGAACCCTTTTGTTACTCTTTCTTATTTTCTATTGAGTATTTATTCAAACATGTTTCTTGATTTAATTTCCATGTCTGAGTAGATCTCGTGTTAGGTTTAGGGATTCTCATAAGGGATTTCTTTGAATGCTAGGTTGATTAGTTATTTAGGGTTCATAATCTGAATTAGTTCTTCGCCTTAGGTTGTTCTCAAAGCTAATTCTGGATTGATCACCTAGAACTTAGATCTTAGGTTAATCGATTAGGCACGACAGTGTAACTGAGTAATCTGATAGAACCTAGGGTGAGCAAATTAATTATTCGCAAAGAGATTTGGTTTAGTTGATTTGTGAACATATCAAACTCGATATTATGGTTGATTTCTTCTTAGGAATTTGCAAAGAGATTTGGGATTATGAAGTTTAGATTTAGATAATTCTCGCAACGACAGTTGGTTAATTATAATTTAGTGATTTGAGTTCAAGAACCGTGCGTAACCTGAACCCTGATTAGTTAATTTATTCTGCATTCATTGATTTCCTGAGAAATATCCCTGAACATATCTTTCTCCCATCAAATTTACAACTCGTTTATTGTTTATTGCTTTCTGTTTCAACTAAATTGCTTAGCTTGATTCTCATCTATATAATCTACTGTGTGTTTCTGTGAGTCCTTGTGTTCGACCCTTACTATACTGCAACTACTACTTAGTACTTGTAGGGTATTAATTTGAGCATATCAAATTTGGCGCCGTTGCCGGGGACTTAATTCGCCATTAGATTTTAGTCTGAGAATTTCGACTAAGTTCGTCGGTATCGATCGATACTACCTAGTATCGGTCGATACTCGTCGTTCTCTTTTTGTTAATATCGATCGACACCACCCAGTGTCGGTCGATACTCATCTAGTTTGGTTACTTACGTTCTTGACTCTTGTTTTCAGGTGTATGCATAATCGTGAAACCAGAGGGAACAAGAGCACTCAGCTAGTTGAACTGTCATTGGAGCATCTAGCACTTTTGGAACGCACAAACAGAAGAGCAAAGAAACCAGCAGAGATGAACAATCCACTGGTTTTGGTTTGAGATGAAGTTGGTGCTTACAGAGACCAAGAGGGTCAGTTGTGCAATGCGAGAGGGCAACGTCTGGCTGGAGAGGGGAACATCATTCCACCTGCTCATGTTGTCAAGGAGATTGTCGCTGGGAACGTCGCAGGAAACGTTGTGGTTAATCGTGGTAGAACGATTGGTGAGTGCAACATGCCTGATCAGTTTTATGCAAATCGATCAGCGATTCGTCCTCCACCGTTTCAGAGGAATGACTTTGAGCTAAAACCTGCATACTACAATCTTGTGGGCCAGCACCCTTTACATGGTCTTTCTCATGAACATCCCATGGATCACATATAGAAGTTTGAGGATTTGGTCACTAGCATCAACAGCAATGGAGTGTCCTATGATTACCTCTTCTACAAGCTCTTCCCATACTCTCTTGGTGGAGATGCAACCTACTGGCTGAAGCAGTGATATGCTCAAATTAATACCCTAAAAATACTAAAGCAGTTATTGTAGTAAGTGTAGGGGTCGAACGCAAGGACTCACATATATCACACAATAGATTGTATAGTGTCAAATCAAGCTAAGCAAATCAGATGAAACAAAAACAATAAGCAGTAAAAGAGTTGTAAATTCGATGGAATAAATATAGATTCAGGGTATTTCTCAGGAAATCCATGAATGCATGTAAACTAACTAACAGGATTCAGATTTAGCGCGGTTCTTGAACTCAAATCACTAAAGTATAATTAACCAACTGTCGTTGCGAGAATTATCTAAATCTAAACTTCATAATCCCAAATCTCTTTGCAAATTCCTAAGAATAAATCAGCTTTAATTTCAGGTTTGATATGTTCACAACTCAATTAAACCAAATCTCTTTGCGAATAATCAATTTGCTCACCTTAGGTTCTATCAGGTAATTAATCGCACTGTCATGCCTAATCAATTATCCTAAGATCTATATTCTAGGTAGCTAATCTAGAACAAACCTTGAACACAACCTAAGCGAAGAACCAATTCAGATGGTGAATCCTAATAAACTAATCAACCTAGCGTTCAGAGAAAACCCTTATGAGAACTCTGAACCTAAGGTGGATCTACTGAGACATGGAGATTGAAAGCAACATGATTGAATAGATCATCAAAGAAATCAATAAAAACATGAGTTCAGAGTTGTCTCTCCAAAAACCAAAAGTAGAATCAAAGTAGAATAAAGCTTAACCATCAAAGTGGCTGTAAAACGTAATTATATAGTCTAAACACGAATTGGGGTCTTCTTGTAAATATTAAAGTCTTCTGGGGCAATTCTGCTATTCTTCAAACTTCATTAAAAGACGCGACTTGTAATCTGATTCGATGGGTGTATCGATCGATCGATGCTCTTGACTTCAAATCGGGCACTTAGTCACCAGACTTCTGTTTTGCTCCATAACGCTCTATAAAACTCCAATTTTTCCAATAATGCTCCAAATGTGCTAAAACCTGTAAAAGACTATAATAGAATAAAGACTCGATAAAACAGACTTATATCATGGCTTAAACGGGGTAAAAACCATGATATATCTAGCAGTTACCTTCTGGATCACTGACTACTTGGGAAGAGACTAAGACTGCTTTCATGAACAACTTCTATGATGATGCACGATCCGGGGACATGAGGAACAAAATCTCCCAATTTTCTCAAGGACCCACTGAGGCGTTCAAGGCTGCTTGGACGAGATTCAGATCATACCAGAGAGATTGTCCACATCACGGGTTTTCTGATCTTCAGTTGCTGAGTCTTTTCTTCAGAGGGATTGATTGGAGGCATCAGATGGCTTTGGATGCTGCGAGCAACGGAAACTTCAACACCATGTATCCCGAGGACGCTTATGTGCTTATTGAGAATTTTGCATCTAGCAACAGCACAAAGAATGCAGATTTCGAGCGCAAGAAACTAGTTGGTAGCATGGATGGTTCACAGATTTCTGAAGTTCAGGCCAAGTAAGATTTTATGATCGGGAAGTCGAAGATGAATGTACACTTTGATGGTGGAGTCGATAATATTGATGAAGATGAAGTGGAGGATGTTTACTACGTTGGTGGTTCTTGTTTTCAGGGTCAGCAATTTGGGTACAACAACAACAGAAACTTCAACAACAACACTCAGCAAGGTGGGTACAAGTTTGAGGGATACCAATCTGGCTTTGGAGCAAAATAATTCACTCAGAAACCACTTCAGAGCAGCGATTTCACTCGCAATTATGGAAACTTTTCGTACCAACCAATCTCCCCAAAATCCACAGAGAGTAAGATGGAATCCATGCTTGAACAACTTCTTCAGGGACAGCAAAAGTTGCAAGTGGATTTCAATGGGAAGTTTGACTCTCTGTACACTGATCTTAATGGGAAAATTGAAGCCATCAATCTTTCCCAGAGAAAGCTGGAAACTCAGGTTGCTCAGACAGCAGCAGCTGTGAAAAGGCAGGAAGGTTTTCTTCCAGGGAAAACTGAGAATCCAAGAGCACAAATCAATGCTATCACCTGGAGGAGTGGAAAAAAGGTGATTACATGAGTGAAGAACAACCCAACTGCAGAGAATCTCGTCGATCTTGCTGAAGATGATGATTGAGATTCTGAAAATCTCAAGGTATCGATCGATACCAGCCAGTGTCGATCGACACCAGTCCAGACACCTGCACGAGGGGATCCAAAATCTCGTGTGTCGATCAATACTCCTCCAGTATCGGTCGATGTTGAGACGCAGATCGAGAAGGATCCCGAGATTGTCAAGGAGAGGGTGTATAAACCCAAAATACCTTATCATATGCTTCCTAAGATGACAAAAAAGGAATGAGAGGATGCCAGATGCAAAGCTATGTTGGATAAGTTGGTTGTGGAGCTTCCTTTTGTTGATGCTATTAAGACTTCTCCAGCTTTTAGGAGGTATGTGAAGAAGATGGTTTCTAGCAATGTGAACCTTGATGAAGGTGTCATGATGATTACAGCTGAGTGCAGTGCGATTCTACTCAACAAAATTCCCAAGAAGCTACCAGACCCATAGAGTTTTGTTTTGGATTGCACTATCTTCACAGATAGATTCGAGCGTGCTCTCTGCGATATTGGGTCGAGTGTGAACCTTATGCCACACTCAGTTGCTAAGCGAATGGGGATGACAGATTTCCAATCTACAACGATTTTGCTGGTACTTGCTGATCGCTCAGTGCGACTTCCAGAGGGACTACTCGAAGATGTCCCAAACAAGATTGGGAATTGCTTGATCCCAACAGATTTTATCGTCCTGAAGTACGATGCTGAGCCTAAGGATCCTCTTATCCTGGGTAGACCATTCCTTGCAACTGCTGGAGCCTTGATCGATTGCAAGAATAGACATATAGCTCTTAACATCAATGATTTAGTGATGTCCTTTAACATGGAAAAGATGATGAAGAGACCAACCATCGATGGGCAGACGTTCTATGTGGACACCTTCAGTGATATAGCAGAAGAGTACTTCCTAGAGATGCATCCAGAGGATCCACTAGAGAGAGCATTGGTCTGTTCAGCCACTTCAGAAATCCAATTGTGCGATGATACTGCTGGATACTTGAAGATGCTTGATTCAGCATCGCCAGTATCGATCGATACTCCCATAGTATCGGTCGATACCCTGCGACCAGAAGGAGAGTTGGGCGAAAATTCTAAGCAAGCTGCTGGGCTTGGAGATTGGAACGAGGCAAATTCTCCTAAAGTGGAACTCAAGCCACTCCCAGCCACATTGAGGTATGTTTTTCTTGGTCCTAATTCCACATACCTTGTGATTGTTAATGATTCTTTGAACAACGCAGAGATTATCTTACTGCTGAGCAGGCTGCGCAAGTATCGCAAAGCTCTTGGCTATTCTCTTGATGATATTTCAGGTATAGCACCGGACTTGTGCATGCATCGGATTCACCTGGAGGATGAATCATAGTCTTCAATTGAGTGCCAGAGGAGGCTGAATCCGAACCTGATGGAAGTGGTCAGGAAAGAAGTGATGAAGCTGTTGGAAGCAGGAATTATCTATGCCATCTCAGATAGTTCTTGGGTCAGTCCAGTTCACGTTGTTCCTAAGAAAGGAGGTATAACTGTGGTGAAGAACGAGAAGGATGAGCTGATCCCTACAAGGACAATCACTAGTCACAAGATGTGTATTGACTACAGGAAGCTGAATGCGGCTACAAGGAAGGATCATTTCCCATTGCCATTCATTGACCAGATGCTGGAGAGGTTAGCGAGTCACCCATACTACTGTTTTCTCGATGGATACTCATGCTTTTTTTAGATTCCTATACATCCAGAGGACCAGGGAAAGACAACCTTTACATGTCCTTATGGCACATTCGCCTACAGAAGAATGCCATTTGGATTATGTAACGCTCCAGCGACCTTTCAGCGATGCATGATGTCGATTTTCACAGACATGACTGAGGAGTTTATGGAGGTGTTCATGGATGACTTTTCAGTGTATGGATTGTCATTCAAGGATAGTCTAGATAACTTGTGCAAGGTGCTTCAACGATGCGAAGAGAAACACTTGGTTCTTAATTGGGAGAAAAGCCACTTCATGGTACAAGATGGCATTGTTCTTGGGCACAAGGTTTCTAAGGCAGGGATCGAAGTTGACAAAGCTAAGATTCAGGTCATGAGGAGCCTGCAACCTCCACAATCTATTTCTGAGATACGAAGCTTCCTAGATCATGCTGGGTTTTACAGGAGGTTCATCAAAGATTTCTCTCAGCTTGCACGCCCACTCACAGCCCTGTTATGTAAGGAAGTCAAATTTGACTTCACATCTGATTGCCTTGCAGCCTTTGATATGCTCAAATTAATACGCTAACAGTACTAAAGCAGTAGTCGTAGTATAGCTAGGAATCGAATCCACAAAGACTCAAGGAAACACACAATAGATTTTAAGTGCTGAATTACGCTAAGCAAATCAGAGGTAATTGAAATCAGTGCATAAATTAAACGAGTTGTAATTCAATGGAGGAAATATAGGCCTAGGGTTTTTCTCAGGAAATCAATGAATGCAGCTAAATTAACTAACATGATTCAGATTACGCACGACTCTTGAACTCAAATCACTAAATTATAGCTAACCAACTCTCGTTGCGAAAACTATCTAAATCTAAATCCTAGAAATTCCAAATCTCTTTGCGAATCCTAAAGTCTAAATCAGCTTTAAAGTTCAGGTTTGATATGTTCACAAATCAATTAAACAAAATCTATTTGCGAATAATCAATTTGCTCACCTAGGTTCTATCAGGTAATTAATCGCACTCTCGTGCCTAATCAATTATCCTAAGACCTAAGTTCTAGGAGATCAATCCAGAATTAGCTTTGAGAACAACCTAAGGTGAAGAACTAATTCAGATGGTGAATCCTAAACAGATAATTAACCTAGCATTCAAAGAAATCCTTTATGGGAAAACCCTAAACCTAAAGTGGATCTACTCAGACATGGAGAATGAAACAATCAACATAACTGAATATATCATCAATAAAATAGAAAGAGTAACAAGAGGTTTTGAGATCTGATCTCGGACGAAGGGAGATTTATACTTGTCTCTCTCAAACCAAAGTAAAATAAAGCATACAAAAATAAAGCATAGCCATTAAAGTGGCTGAAAAACCTAATTATATAGCTAAAACACGTTCTGGGCCATCTTGTAAATATTAAAGTCTTCAGGGTCAATTCTACAATTCTTCAACTCTTTTATAAGTCGCGATCCTTCTGTTTCCTCGACGGGTATTGATCGATACCAGGGGGTATCGATCGATACTCATGTGATTTCGATGTCTCAGCTACACGGATCTTCTGCTTCGCTCCAGAATGCTCCAGAAAGCTCCAATAATTTCAATTATGCTCCAAACGTGCTAAGACCTGTAAAAGACTCTAAAACACTACGAAATAGAATAAAGACTCTGTAAAACGGACTTATATCATGGTTTAAAGGGGGTAAAAACCATGATATATCAACTCCCCCAGACTTAGCCTTTGCTTGCCCTCAAGTAAATAGAAGACTAAATAAGAGAAAGAGGTTTGAAAGCGTAGAGACACACCTGTTCACGAACCATTGCAGAGATCGTTTTCTCAAGTACCCAAGTGTTACCTAACCAGCTTTCGATCTAACCACCATGTACTTCTCCGTAGACATTCGCAGCTTTTTCAGACTCCACACAATATCTCACAGCACTGTTCAGATAAAGCAATCTTCGCCAGTTTCATCGCCGCAGCCAATGTTCAAGAACCTTCTAGATTCTTTACCATACGATATCATGACAAGGAACCACCCTTTTTCACACTTTTTGGTTTTATTTCTCTCTTCCAGACTTATTTCTTTTTGTGTTCCTTGCATTTACATATTAAGGTTCGAGACGCGAGTATTGATGGTGTTTGCCATCGAATCCCCGGTTCTTCCCTCAAAAGTAATCAAAAGTGTAGGCGAATAGTGGTATCAAAGGAAAATTTCCTAACCTCGCTTTCACCTTTGTGTGATCATTCCCTCTTAAGTAGAATAATGGGATCGCTGGAAATTTTCCTAGCCCTCTACTCAGAAAAAAATCATTTCATCTTTTAATGCATCTATCAACTTGTAACAGGGAGAGAAATACCATTTATTTTAAACACATGGGTTCCTTTGTCAGATATGAATGATGAATCAAGCTCTGTAAACACTAACCACATCGATGAAGTGTAAAAATTGGCTCAGGCTTCTGAAGAACTTTACTCGAGACATGGATGTTTTCTAGTCAACTGGTCAGTCCTTGGATTTTTCATTAGTCGATCTAGAACTGATCTTGCAACACTGTGCACTCAAAAACAAAATCAAATCAATAGGTTCAAGCACATGATCATCATCTCCAACAAGTTTTGACTCAATAAAACGACAATTTTTTTTAATTTATGACTCTAAGAAAAACAAAAATAATGTCAGCAGACACCTCCCCCAGACTTGAACAACACTGTCCCTAGTGTTATTTAACCTAGAGTCAGTGAAAGAAAACAAAAGAACAGAACAAAATTGGGAAAAACAAGAAGTTACCTTGCTGGAACATAGAGTATCGACCGACACACAGCCTGTGCCGATCGATACATGCTTAAGTCGACACAGAATTTCATCATTGCTCGCAGGGTATCGACCGATACCAACAGGGTATCGATCGATACCCTGGCGATTTCGTCAAGGCCAGTTCAGTTTCTCCTCGTTTGCTCCAATCTGATTCACTCACGACACAAAAACGAAAAATAAAAGAAATAAAAGACTCACCAGTGGGTTGCCTCCCACCAAGCGCTCGTTTAACGTCAGTAGCTTGACTGTAACTGCCGCTCAGGCAGGATGGAAATGAGAGCTTGCACCAAAACAGGCTCCACAACTTGACATTGCTAGCTTCAGAGTTTTGCTTAACATGCCTTCCACAAACTCCTGTCCTTTCTCTTTCAGCTCCGAAGTAAGAAGAATTATAGCCTTAGAAAATGGCTTCGAAGCTCCTTTGCACTTGACCTTATACTCAATCGAATTCCCATCACTCTTCTGAGGGATTAAAGTGACATGGGGATTCTTAACTTTGTTGCTCTTGGCCTTCTTCTTTGTTGCCTTAGCCTTCTTGACAACTTCCTTGGGGATGCTGGGCTGTTCAGCTGAAACGTCTGTGATAGTTGGTACGTCAGGAGGTTCTTCCAAAGGATATGATATCAACGTCGCTCCTATTACAGCATCGATGCAAGAGATACGTGTGGGAGTTCCTCTAGGGATGGCTTTGTAGTACACCTCCTTGTCAATGTATGAGAATGAGATGTGCTTGCTGGGTGTGTCCATAATGGCACCAACCGTAGCCATGAACGGTCTTCCGAGAATCAACTGCGTACGAGATTTTGCATTCATCTCTACAACCTGAAAATCAGTAGGAACCAGGCAGTCTCCTATTGTGATCATCAAATCAGCGATTGCCCCATATGGAAGAGAGGTGGAATCGTTCGCGAACGTGATAGATGTCTTTGGAGGTTGAATATCAGCTCCCAATCTCTCTGCAATTGCCCTGGACATGACATTGACGCAGGCTCCTGAGTCAACGAGAGACTCTTTGAATTCAACTCTAGAGATAGAGCATGGAACTGAGAAGATCCATGGGTCTTTCCTCTTAGTCAACTGTCTCAGTGGAGGTGGTGCACCTCTAGCCTTAATGAAGAGTGCCTTAATCTCTTCCTCAGTTTCTCTGCAATCTTTGAAGTGACTTAGTAGAGGACGGTGTTCTAGAGCTTCTTCAAAAGACGATTCAGGGGAAATCCTTCTTACCATCTTCTCAAAGCCACGCAGCTGCTTTGGAGAGATGGGATCTCTGAGGTGTTTAGGAACAGGATTCAGCATCTTCGGCTTACGAACTCTTTCTTTGATCAACTTAGGTGTTTCCACAGTTTCTGGCTCGTTTTGCGATGGGTATCGATCGACACTAGGAAGGGTATCGATCGATACTCTCGCTGTTGAATCGTCCCTGGCAGATACATCATCATCAAAAGGAAGCTCCACATTCTGCTTATCCAGCAAAGCCTTGCATCTAGCGTCCTCCCATTCCTTCCTTGTCATAATATGAGGCATAGGATAAGGTATCTTGGGTATATACACCCTCTCCTTGAAAATCTCAGGTTTCTTCTCAACCTGCGTCTCAGCATCGACCGACAGTGTAGGATTGTGATTTTGGATCCTCTCGTGCAAGTGTCTGGACTGGTATCGATCGATACAGGCTGGTATCGATCGATACCTGGGCGATTTCAGAATCCTCATCGAAATTTTCTGCACTTGAGCTGATTGTATTGACGTGTGCATTGTGTGAATGAACCTACTTTCCCTTGGCATCTACTGCAATCTGAGCTACTTGTGTTTCCGGCATCATGTGACTCGTATTTAGAACCTCGATCCTTCCACTCAAATCGGTGTACACAGCATCCAATTTCCCATTGAAGGTTACTGTCATCTTCTCCTGCCCTTGAACCAGCTGTTCAAGCATAGCCTCAATCTTACTCTCAGGAGCTTTGGGTGGTGGCGATTGGTACCCTCCTTGCTGAGCATAGTTGGTGAAGTTTCGATTGGTGTTGTACCCAAATCGCTGACCCTGAAAACCAGAACCACCAATGTAGTTAACATCTTCCACTTCATTCTCAGCAGCAAAGTGGACCGCTCTTTGATTCTTCCCGATCAGGAAATCCAGCTTGGCTTGAACTTCAGCAATCTGCGAAGCGTCGATTCCTCCAGCCTGATTCTTCCGCTCGAAATAAGTATTTTTGGTGCTATTGCTAGACGCCAAGTTCTCAATCAGTATAAACGCATCATCAGGATATCTGGTGTTGAAGTTCCCATTACTCGCAGTATCCAAAGCCATCTGGTTCCTCCAATCGATCCCTCTGTAGAAGATACCCAGCAGCTGAACTCTAGTGAACCCATGGTGCGGACAGTCTCTCTGATAGGACTTGAAACGAATCCAAGCAGCTTTGAGTGCCTCTGTCGGACCTTGAGAAAACTGAAAGATCTTGTTCCTCAAATCTTCATATCGTGCATCATCGTAAAAATTGATCAGGAAAGCCTTCTTAGTCTCCTCCCAGGTAGTCAGTGATCCAGGAGGTAGCTGCCTCAGCCAGTAAGTCGCATCTCCACCTAGAGAGTAGGGGAAGAGCTTGCAGAAAAGATAGTCGTAGGACACTCTGTTACTCTTGATGCTAGTAACCAAATCCTCGAACTTCTCGATATGATCCATAGGATGCTCATTGGGAAGACCATGAAAGAGACGCTGTCCCACAAGAGTGCAGTATACAGGTTTCAGCTCAAAGTCATTCCTCTCAAATGCAGGAGGACGAATCGATGATCGATTGGCGTAAAACTGATCAGGCCTATTGTACTCACCAATTGTTTGACCACGATTAACCACAGCATTCATAGCGTTGGCTTGCGCAGCTGGCGCGACAATCTGATCAACAACAGCAGGAGGGGCAATGAAGTTGATATCATCATATTTTGCATCATTCTAGCATCCGTTTCATGTAGGTTTCAATTCATTTGCATGTACTTCATGATATCTTTTTAGCATTTTAGTCATTTTAGGAGTCTAGTGTGTCCACATTTAGTCCTAGAGAGTTCTTGCATGTTTTGGATCGTATTTCAGGTGTTAAACGAGGAGATTCGAGATCCGAGGAGAGGAGACAGAGACCGTACCGAGGTCACTGCTCGGTACTGGTGCTCGGTATCGAAAGCAGAGGGGTTGCACCGAGGTCACTGCTCGGTGCAACTGATCGGTATTGCTCGACGGGGAAAAGCAAGCTTAACAACGAGCATCGACCGATACCAGGTGTGACACCGAGTATCGACCGACACCGAGGACTGACATCGGTACCAAAGCTTCAGGGGATTACACCGATGCCACTGCTCGGTGTCACAGCTCGGTACTGCCACAGGGAGAATCCGGAGGAAAAATCCTTAACACCGAGCAACGATGCCGAGGAGTGACCTCGGTATCCACTGAAGACCAAATCCAAACATCCCCTCGGTACCGAGGCCACTGCTCGGTATTGACTCATCGGTGTGAAATACCCAGGCTCAATACCGAGGTGTTACACCGAGGTGTGTCCTCGGTATTGGCCGGAACAAAACATTTTATCTATTTAAACCAGATCGGTACCCGGTTTGTCACGGGTCGACCCGGTTCGTCACTATTCACTATTTAAGCCCAAAAACCTAATTTGGAAGGGCTAAGTCTTTTTCTTAAGCAAAAACCCTCTCTAAGAGTGATTTGTAGGAGATTGATCATTTTAATTTATGCAATTTGAGTATTGTTTTCTTTATTGAATCCATCTATCTTCTACTTTCTAATTATTCAATCATCTTGATCATGAGTTTTAACACTTCTTTCCTTGGACTTGTTAAACCCATGATGATTAGTGAGTAGTCTTAAGGACCTTGGGATATGGTAGATTAGGGTGATCAAAGGTTTAATTAGTGGTGTTTAGGGTTAGATAATCTTATATTCCTTCTTGTATAGAGTCCCTAATGCTAGATCTAGCTTGAAAGAGTGGATCTGGATCACAAGGCATTTCATGAACACCAAGTGTTTGATGAAATGCCAAGACCAACTAGACAAGAGACTTATGTTCCTAACCTAAGACATTAGTTGTTTAGGGCATATCTTTGGTTGATCTTGTTATGATCCTTAATGCTTGCTAGTTGTTAATCCACAAATGATGATTTGCTAATGGACTTGATAATTAACAAAGTGATTAGTTGCTTGAAAGAGAACTAATCTAGATTAGAGATCTATTGCCTAGGGATTAGCTTCTTGAGTATTTGAACACCACTAACTGGACTTAGATCACCTTATATCATTAACCTTATCTCTTGCTCCACTTTTGTTATTTGAATTACATCTTGCTTAGTCGTTTTACTTGTTTAATTTGGATACTTAATCACCAATTAACTTGTTTAGCTTAAATTACCTTTGAACCTTGCATTCTTAGTGTTTAGAATAGTCCCAATTATGGATTGATGACCTCCTTACTACATCGTATTGGGGATATTGATACCTCTTAAGAGACTAAAAAGTCATGTATAAATTTGGCGCCGTTGCCGGGGATCGAACCCGGGTCACCCGCGTGACAGGCGGGAATACCACTACAAGAAAACAGAGCGATTTCCGACGGCATTTCCGACGGGCAAAAATCTGTCGGAAATTTCCGACGGCAATCCGACAGATTTCCGACGGATTTTCGACGGGCGGACTATCCGTCGGAAATCCGTGGGAATTTTTGTCCGTCCGACGGAATACGCCGTCGGTATTTGGATCCGACGGAATATGCCGTCGGTATTTATTCCGACGGATTTCCGACGGAATATGCCGTCGGTATTTATTCCGACGGATTTCCGACGGTGTTTCCGACGGATGCTGATCTTGCCGACATGATTTCCGACGGATTTCCGACGATTGCATCCGTTGGTAAATTCCGACGGATTTCCGACGGATTAGACTTTACCAACATGGTTGCCGACATCATTGCCGACATCAATAATATCTAATATTCCGACGGAAAAAGCCGTCGGAATGCCGTCGGAAAAGTCACAAAATTTTGTTTATAAAAACGTACTCATCTCATTTCATTTAGAATCATTAAAAACAAAAAAAAACAAACACATATACAATGTCTTATTTTCGATCGTAGATGGACAAACCTCTGCGTGATCCTGTGACGGGGGAATTGACGGATGAGTTCGCACAAGGTGTGGAGGAGTTCATGAATTTTGCGGCAAACAATAGCATGACATCAGAATACGGTAAAATGTATTGTCCTTGTACTAAATGTCGGAATCATAGATTAGTCTCAGTTATGGAAGTAAGGAAGCACTTATATAGGAATGGATTTATGCCTGGTTACAAGATTTGGTATACCCACGGAGAAACCGATTCAATGGTGCAATACTATGGTAGCACATCAGATAGGTTTGGTAGTACTTCGGGTACTAGGTTAGAG
>PKML01000490.1:22352-65692 GCA_002933935.1 Eutrema yunnanense
TTTTGAGGATGTTGCACAGCCTCCTCAAACACCCATACCCGACATATGCTGATATGCCGTCGGACGACCGAGATATGTGGTTTCGTACCTTTGCGGTAAGTCATAATTTAATTATATGTTTGTATTATATTTTGAGATTTTGTTAACAAAGTTTATATCTATTTCTTTTGTAGCAAGAGTTTAATTGGAAGTCTACGCTCACGAAGACGGTTGAGGGAGAATTTCACTCGGAGGCTGCCCGGCAATTCTCTCGCCACATATGCGATTGGAAGAAGGCTTGGAAGAAGGGGAAAGGTAAGCCGAAAGGCTTGAACCAGGAAGTGTACACTGGGTACCAGCCCTACTGGAATTTGCCGGCGACCATAGCTGATTCTGAGACTCACACCAAGAACCGGAGGAGTGACCCGAAAGGGAAGGGAGAAGCCGTTCACAACAACGGGGCAAAGAGCTACTTGACAACGGCCGACGAAATGGTAAGTACTTTTTCGGTTTTTAGTTATTTTTTATTAAAAATGGTTTTCTTTTACCGTTTTATATATTTCGTAGACGGAGGAATTGGGCGAAGAGCCCGATCACCTAGCATTGATGGAGAGGACGCACACCAACAAGAAGACGGGCCAAATTCAAGATCCAGAAGTGAGGGAGTACGTCGAAACCGTGAAGAGGGCGAAAGATGATTTGCTCACCCAGAGATCGCAAGACGATTACACCGGATCCAACGAAGTCACTCGGGCCGAGCTTAACGAGCTAGTCCTCGCGGTAAGTAAAACTTATGAGAATATTTATTTAGATAATTATTTTTTAATTGAAAATCTAAACTTTTTAAATTGTATTTGTAGGAGGTACCGGTTAGGAAAGGTCGTCGACCGGGGTTGGGTAAGGTTGCGACCCAATCCACTTCTTATTCAGCCGGTTTTTCGATGGATGAAGACCTTATCCGACAAAACGAAGAGCTCACGGCAAAGGTCACGGTATTGGAAACCAAGCAAACGAAGTGGGCGGATTTCTTCAAGACGAAATTCCCGGACATGCCGCCGGATCTATTTTCATTATTTGTTTTTTTTGTAATTTCAACTTTTTCTAAAACTTTTAAATATTTATGTTTTTAAGATTTTATTTATATAATTAATTTTCGTTTTTAAAATCATTTAATTTATTTAATTTAATTAATAAATATAAATTAATATAATAAATTTTTTAAAAAAACGAAATTACCGTCGGAAATCCGTCGGAAATCTGTCGGTAAAAAATCCATCGGAAATCCGTCGGTACAAAATCCGTCGGAAATCCGTCGGTAAAAAATCCGTCGGAAATCCGTCGGTAAACAATCCGTCGGAAATCCGTCGGTAAAAAATCCGTCGGAAATCTGTCGGTAAAAAATCCGTCGTTAAAAATGCCGTCGGAGTGGATTCACAAACCGTTGGAAAACCGTCGGAAATTAGCCGTCGGGAATCCGTCGGAAATCCGTCGGTAATTATACTGTCGGAAATCCGTCGGAAATCCGTCGGTAATTATGCCGTCGGAAATTTCCGACGGATTTCCGACGGATTTTACTTTCCGACGAACTAGAACCAACGGGCAAAATCCGTCGGTTTCCCGTCGGAAATGTCTATTTCCGACGGGAAACCGACGGATTTTGCCGTCGGTTCTAGCGTGTTTTCTTGTAGTGTACTTACCACTATACTACAACGACGCCAAATTGATACTAGAATTTTTGCAATCCAAGGAGGTATCAATACCCTCTAACCGATGTAGTAAGAGGTTATCGAATCCAATATTGGGAAGTAGTCCTTGATACAAGACTTTTTAGTCTCTTAAGAAGTATCAATATCCCCAATACGATGTAGTAAGGAGGTTATCAATCCATAATTGGGACTATTCTAAACACTAAGCATGCAAGGTTCAAAGGTAATTTAAGCTAAACAAGGCAGTTTTTGTGATTAAGTATCTAAATTAAGCAAGTAAAACAACTAAGCAAGATGTAATCCAAATAATAAATGCGGAGCAAGAGATAAGGTTAATGATATAGGGTGATCCAAGTTCAATTAGTGGTGTTCATTTACTCAAGAAGCTAATTCCTAGGTAATAGACCTCTAATCTAGATTAGTTCTCTTTCAAGCAACTAATCACTATGCTAATTATCAAACCCATTAGCAAATCATCATTTGTGGATTATCAATTAGCAAGCATTAAGAATCATAACAAGATCAACCAAAGATATACCCTAAACAACTAATGTCTTAGGTTAGGAACATAAATCTCTTGTCTAGTTTGGTCTTGGCATTTCATCAAACACTTGGTGTTCATGAAATGCCTTGTGATCTAGACCCACTCTTTCAAGCTAGATCTAGCATTAGGGACTCTAGACAAGAAGGAATATAAGATTATCTAATCCTAAACACCACTAATCAAACCCTAGATCCCCCTAATCTACCTCATCCCAAGATCCTTAAGACTACTCACTAATCATCATGGGTTTAACAAATCCAAGGAAAGAAGTGCTAAAACTCATAATCAAGATAATTGAATGATTAGAAAGTAGAAGATAGATGGATTCAATCAAGAAAACAATACCCAAATTGCATAAATAAAAAGGATCAACCTCTTACAAATCACTCTTAGAGAGGGTTTTTGCTTAGAAAAAGACTTAGCCCTTCCAAATTAGGTTTTTGGGCTTAAATAGTGAATAGTGACGAACCGGGTCGACCCGGGACAAACCGGGTACCGACCCGGTTTAAATGGGTAAAATGCTTAGTATCGATCGATACCGAGGACACACCTCGGTATCACTGCTCGGCATTGAGCCTGGGTTTTTACACCGATGAGCCAATACCAAGCAGTGGCCTCGGTATCGGGGCTTGTTCTTCAGTGGATACCGAGGTCACTCCTCGGTATCACAGCTCCGTATTAAGGGCCATTTCCCCCGGATCTTCCTGTGGCAATACCGAGCTGTGACACCGAGCAGGAGCATCGGTATCGATCGATGCTCGGTGTCACACCTGGTATCGATCGATGCTCAGTGTGGTCTCTATCTCCTTTTCCCGGGTGACGAATTCTCCTCGTTTAACACCTGAAAAGGATTCCAAAACATGCAAGACACTCTAGGACCTAGTATGAGAACCCTAAAACTCTAAATAAGACAAAACAAGTATGATATGCAATGAAGATCCAAGTAAATGATCTTAAATCTATATGAAATGCGTTCTAAATACATGTAGAATATGCACATATCAATTCCCCCAAATTGATGTTGAAGAGCTTTGAGGATGTTGTGAAGAGGGGGCGGCACTCCGTTGCTCTATTGATTTCACCCTTGAGCTCAATGCCTCAACCTTGCTATTAAGATCGTTGTAAGAGCAAATGACCTTGTTAGTGGTTTCCGTTTGGCCCTTGATTAGTTGTTGGAACATGGAGGCCAAGTCAAGCTCTTGCGGTTTAGACGTAGGTGCTTGACCTTGGGGTACAAACCCTTGTTGTTGACCTTGAAAACCGGTTGGGGCTTTTGGTTGGAATGCACTTTGGTTTCCTTGAAATTTGTTCCTTTGGACATACCCTTGTTGGTTGTAGTTAGAAGGTTGACCTTGAGATTGGAATTGTTGTTTTGGAACTCCTTGAGCTTGAGTAGATTGTTGAGGGTAGAGTTGTTCTTGTGGGTTCCTATAGGTTTGGTTGAACCCTTGTCTTTGGAAGTTACCTTGGTTACCCACGTAGTTCACTTCCTCTTATGTTTCCACGGCTTCCTCTTGATAGTTAGCTTGATTGTTCTCGTAGTCACCAATGAAATGGACCGCCTTTTGAGATTCTTTTTGAGAGGCAAGAAGCTTGTCTATCATAGTGGCTTGCTTATCCAACTTCTCATTCAAGGCTTTCATGTCTTTGGCTCTCTTGTTCTCATCAAAGTCACTAGTAGTCCTTGTGGCGTGGTCATAGACGTCGCCATAGTTGCCATCACTTTGAGCCAAGTTCTCTACCAACTCCATTGCATCCTCCACGTCCTTAGCTAGGAAATTACCATTCGATGATATATCAAGTAGCATTCGAATCTTAGGTAAAGCGCCTCGGTAGAGAGTACTAAGAAGTGAGGCGTCGGAGAAGCCATGATGTGGGCATTGAGAAGTGTAGCCTCTAAATCTCTCCCAAGCCTCGTTGAAAGACTCAATAGACCGTTGTGTGAAGCTTGAAATCTCATTGCGAAGTTTGGCTGTTCTAACCGGTGAGAAGAATTTGGCTAGAAAGGCCCTTTTGCAATCATCCCAAGAAGTAATAGAACCTTGAGGCAAGCTTTTCTCCCATTGGTGAGCCTTGTCACCCAAAGAGAACGGGAAGAGACGAAACTCGAAACCATCCTCGGATACTCCGTTAATCTTGGTGAGACCACATATCCGGTCAAATTGGTCAATGTGATCTAGAGGGTCCTCCATTGACAACCCATGGAACTTGTTAGCTTGAACCATGTTGATTAGCCCGGGTTTGACCTCAAAGTTGTTGTTTTCAGCCGGAGGAGCTTGAATGCCTTGGAGGTTTTGGTGAGCATTAGCGGCATCACCTTCTCCAACAACGTTTCTAGCTTTAAGTGGGTGGTTGGGACCTCTTGGTCGGGCGGGTGGAAGAGGGTGGTTTCCATTACCACCTTGTGCGGGATGGTTTCCATTACCACCTTGTGCGGGATGGTTTCCATTACCACCACCTCCTTGGTTGTTGCCGTGTCCATCCCCATTCCCACCGTTCCCTTGGTGGGGGATGGGTTCATTGATGTTCCCAAGTGGAACGTTCTCATAGTGATCAATATTGGTCTCAACTTCTTGTTGTCTTACAAGTCCCTCTCTTGTTCGAAACCGTCTTTGTAATCGATGTATGTCGTCTCGTGGTCCAACTAGATTATCGTTGCCTCGAGATCGTGTATGCATGCACCTATAGGTTTAGAGAGAGCAATTGAAAGCAAACAAGATTAGTAACTTTGTAGGAAACAAGGCTTAATCTCACAAAGAGCCTAAATCTCAATGTTAAAACAAATCCCAATCCCCGGCAACGGCGCCAAATTGATACAAGATATTTTGGTATCTCTAGAGTCAATTCTATAAATGCAATTGTAGCATAAGAGGTTATCGAACCTTATCGGGATTTATCCTAAATACTAAGAATGCAAGGAACCTATGGTAATTTAAGCTAAACAAGGCAGTTTTTGTGATTAAGTATCTAAATTAAGCAAGTAAAACAACTAAGCAAGATGTAATCCAAATAATAAATGCGGAGCAAGAGATAAGGTTAATGATATAGGGTGATCCAAATTCAATTAGTGGTGTTCATTTACTCAAGAAGCTAATTCCTAGGTAATAGACCTCTAATCTAGATTAGTTCTCTTTCAAGCAACTAATCACTATGCTAATTATCAAACCCATTAGCAAATCATCATTTGTGGATTATCAATTAGCAAGCATTAAGAATCATAACAAGATCAACCAAAGATATACCCTAAACAACTAATGTCTTAGGTTAGGAACATAAATCTCTTGTCTAGTTTGGTCTTGGCATTTCATCAAACACTTGGTGTTCATGAAATGCCTTGTGATCTAGACCCACTCTTTCAAGCTAGATCTAGCATTAGGGACTCTAGACAAGAAGGAATATAAGATTATCTAATCCTAAACACCACTAATCAAACCCTAGATCCCCCTAATCTACCTCATCCCAAGATCCTTAAGACTACTCACTAATCATCATGGGTTTAACAAATCCAAGGAAAGAAGTGTTAAAACTCAGGATCAAGATAATTGAATGATTGGAAAGTAGAAGATAGATGGATTCAATCAAGAAAACAATACTCAAATTGCATAAATAAAAAGGATCAATCTCTTACAAATCACTCTTAGAGAGGGTTTTTGCTCAGAAAAAGACTTAGCCCTTCCAAATTAGGTTTTTGGGCTTAAATAGTGAATAGTGACGAACCGGGTCAACCCGGGACAAACCGGGTACCGACCCGGTTTAAATGGGTAAAATGCTTAGTATCGATCGATACCGAGGACACACCTCGATATCGATCGATACCGAGGTGTGTCCTCGGTATCACTGCTCGGCATTGAGCCTGGGTTTTTACACCGACGAGCCAATACCGAGCAGTGGCCTCGGTATGGGGGCTTGTTCTTCAGTGGATACCGAGGTCACTCCTTGGTATCACATCTCCGTATTAAGGGCCATTTCACCCGTATCTTCCTGTGGCAATACCGAGCTGTTACACCGAGCAGGAGCATCGGTATCGATCGATGCTCAGTGTCACACCTGGTATCGATCGATGCTCAGTGTGGTCTCTATATCGTTTCCCCGGGTGACGAATTCTCCTCGTTTAACACCTGAAAAGGACTCCAAAACATGCAAGACACTCTAGGACCTAGTATGAGAACCCTAAAACTCTAAATGAGACAAAACAAGTATGATATGCAATGAAGATCCAAGTAAATGATCTTAAATCTATATGAAATGCGTTCTAAATACATGTAGAATATGCACATATCAGTCCTAAACACTAAGAATGCAAGGCACTAAATGTGTTAAGCTAATAAAAGGGGTTTTTGATTAAGTATCAAGTTCAAACAAGTAATAAGAAACTAAGCAAGATGTAAAAGCAATAAGCAAAGCGAATCCTAAGATGGGGTAATCGATATTAGGCAACCAAAGCATGATCCAACGCATTCATTCACACAAACAAGCTATCCCTAGGTTTATGATCTCTAATCTTGATTAGTCCTCTTTCAAGGCACTAATCACTATGTTAATTATCAAATTCATTAGCAAACTCTCATTTGTGAATTATAAATCAACATGCATTGAGAATATAAACTAGATCAACCAAAAATATGCCTTAGACAACTATTTTCATAGGCTAAGAACATAAATCCTTTGAATAATTGATCAAGGCATTTCATCATACACTTGGTGTGCATGAAATGCCTATGATCTAAATCAATTCTCTCAAGCTAGATTTAGCAATAAGAACATTAAACAAAGAAAAATAATAGATAATCTAATCCTAAACACCTTAGATCATGCCTTGAATCCCCTAAATCTAAACCATCTCAAGATCCTAAAATGACTACTCAAGACCCATGAAGAACACCTCTAAATCGATTTTGATAAGAGAAGAATTCATGGATGGATCTTGGATAATCAACAAGAAAAGAAGATAAGAAGGAGAGATTCAATGAAAACAACTACTAGATTGCATAATAATAGATTGCATAAAAAGTCATGTATCAATTTGGCGCCGTTGCCATATTGGGATTTGTTTTAACATTGAGATTTGGGTTCTTAGTGAGCTTAAGTTTTATTTTCTACTAAGTTACTAATCTTCTTCACTTCCCATTGATTTTGCTCTCTCTAGGTGTATGCATACCCGTTCCCGTGGCAATACAAATCTCATACAACCAAGGGACGATATTGATCAACTTGAGAGGGGTTTAAGAGCAAAAAAGAACCGTGTGAGAGTTCACGAAGAGGTTGGTAACGACATGGAGCACTTTGAGAATGTTCCACTTGGGAACATCAATGAACCCATTCCCCACCAAAGGAACGGTGGGAATGGGGACGGACAAGGCAACAATCAAGGAGGTGGTGGCAATGGAAACCATCACTCTCCAAACCGTCCTATTCATCCGCCTAGAGCTAGGCATGTCGTAGGAGAAGGTGATGCGGCAAATGCACACCAAAACCGTCAAGGGATTCAGCCACCTCCGGTTGAAAACAACAACTTTGAGGTCAAACCCGGGCTAATCAACATGGTTCAAGCTAACAAGTTCCATGGGTTGTCAATGGAGGATCCTCTAGATCACATTGACCAATTTGACCGGATATGTGGTCTCACCAAGATTAACGGAGTATCCGAAGATGGTTTCAAGCTTCGTCTCTTCCCGTTCTCTTTGGGTGACAAAGCTCACCAATGGGAGAAAAGCTTGCCTCAAGGTTCTATTACTTCTTGGGATGATTGCAAAAGGGCCTTTCTAGCCAAATTCTTCTCACCGGCTAGTACCGCCAAACTTCGCAATGAGATTTCAAGCTTCACACAACGGTCTATTGAGTCTTTCAACGAGGCTTGGGAGAGATTTAGAGGCTACACTTCTCAAAGCCCACATCATGGCTTCTCCGACGCCTCACTTCTTAGTACTCTCTACCGAGGCGCTTTACCTAAGATTCGAATGCTACTTGATACGGCATCGAATGGTAATTTCCTAGCTAAGGACGTGGAGGATGCAATGGAGTTGGTAGAAAACTTGGCTCAAAGTGATGGCAACTATGGCGACGATTATGACCGTGCCACAAGGACCACAAGTGACTTTGATGAGAACAAGAGAGCCAAGGACATGAAAGCGTTGAATGAGAAGTTGGATAAGCAAGCCTCTATGATAGACAAGCCTCTTGCCTCTCAAAAAGAGTCTCAAAAGGCGGTTCATTTTATTGGTGACTCCGAGGACATTCAAGCTTCTTATCAAGAGGAAGCCGCGATCACCCAAGAGGAAGTGAACTACGTTGGGAACCAAGGTAACTTCCAAAGACAAGGGTTCAACCAAAACTATAGGAATCCACAAGACCAACTCTACCCTCAACAATCTATTCAAGCTCAAGGAGTCCCACAACAATAATTCCAATATCAAGGTCAAGCTCCTAATACCAACCAACAAGCCTTTGTCCCAAGGAACCAATTCCAATGGAACCAAGGTGGATTTCAACCCAAAGCTCCACCCGGTTTTCAAGGACAACAACAAGGGTTTGTGCCTCAAGGTCAAGCAACTACGTCTAAATCGCAAGAGCTTGATTTGAGCTCTATGTTCCAACAATTAATCAAAGGCCAAGCGGAAACCACTAACAAGGTCATTTGCTCTTACAACGATCTTAATAGCAAGGTTGAGGCATTGAACTCAAGGGTGAAATCAATAGAGCAACGGAGTGCCACCCCTTCTTCACAGCATCCTCAAGGCTCTTCCAATGGGAAAGCAATACTAACCTCTAAAGAGTCTTGCAACACCTTTTCCATCCTTAAGGAGCAAGATCACATAATTGAGGAATTCCTCGGGTTAGTCTCTAGCCTCAATGAGGACATCGAGCAACATGGTGGGGAGGTGACCCTTGGGAGTGAAAATGATATGATGTTGGTTAGAGAAAAGAGTAACAAGGTTGAGAAGTCCATCAAGGACTTGGTGAAAGTGAAAAACGTGGAAACACAAGTTGAGCCTCCACCTCCATATGAGCCTCCACTTCCATTTCCCGGTCGTTTCCTCAACAAGGCACAAGAGAAAGTGCCTCCAAGCATAACAAGGATCGAGCCTAAGACTCTCCCAAAGCTTGGAAACCCCGGGAAATTCTCAATATCTTGCACACTTGGACTCTTGGAAGTTGATGACGCTTTGTGTGACTCGGGCTCAACCGTTAATGTCATGACTTGGGAGATGGCCAAAAGTCTTGGGATAGATAAGTTGAACGATTACCCCTCCACCATCACATTTGGAGACTCTTCCACGAAGAAACCTCTTGGCATGATTGAAGACTTTGCCCTTAAGATTGGAAAGTGTCTTGTACCAACGGACTTCGTTGTGATGGAGATGGCACCAAACATAAAACTCCCTCTACTCCTCGGGACTCCATTCCTCAACACAACCGGTGCAAGCTTGGACTTCATAAACAAGAGGGTTGTTCTTACGAACGTGGATGACAAGAAGTTATACACAATGATGCCTTCTTCCACCGCTATTTGTGGGGCTATTATTTGTGGGGACAATGAAACCAAAGCCCGGAAGATTGAGTATGTGGGCGTATGTGAGACGGTGAGTATTGAAAGGGTTGAAGAAGCCCTAGCTCTAGATGGAAGTTGCTTGTATTCCCTCTTTCACACCACAACGGAGAGTGAGGGTGAAAGTGCTAAGGTTGATGAGAAGAGGACAAAGCCTAGGTCCGAGAAGAGGAAACCGAGAATACTCAAGGGGATTGGACCCTTGCTAGACCAACCTTCGATCGTGACTCTCATCCCATGGAAACATGAAGAAGGGGTGATTGAGTACAAGGTCAAATGTAGAGGGCGCCCCAAGCCTTTTGCCAAGGCCATAGCAACCCTCACACCGGAGGTTAAGGAGCCAAATCAATCCGGTCTTCAAAGCTTAATGGGTAAAGTTCTCAAACTCGAGCTTACCGAACCGCCAAGGAGTGCTTGCACTCCTCCACTACCCGCCTAAAAAGGTAACAAACGTCAAACTTAGTGACGTTAAACAAAGTGCTCTTGGGAGATACCCCAAGCTTATCCTTGTACATATTTCCTTTTATGCTTTTCTTTCATTGTTAGTTCCTTTTGAAGGGTTTTCTTAGTGCGAATAGGTTTTCGATGGCCATATGAGCATGGACTTATGGACTAAAGTGCTTAGGATGAAGTGATGGAATATGGCGTCCCTTGATCCCTCAAGTCCCCTTCATCCTTTTCCAAGGTGCTAAAGAGGAGATTCGAGACCCAAGAAGAGGATTGGGAGCTCGGCATTAGCTCAAACCGTCCCACGGCCCGACAAGAAAGGGCAACAAAGAGGAGAGCGATGCGGTTTCCGTCTACCGTCTCAAGTAATCCATCTTACTCAATGGGGTCTACATCCCCATCTCCAAGCTTCTAGGTATGATCCAAAACTTTTGTATATATTTTCTTTCAAGTCTTGCATTGTATAGCTATCTCTTGTTTTTGGTCCTTTCCTTAAGTTTATTTCACACCGAGACGGTGTGATTTAAGTTTGGGGGAGGGACCGGTATCTAATAACATTTGCTTTTGTCTTATTTTATATTTTCATCTTGAGTCTCATGCATTCATCCAAGGCATAGAAAAACCAAACAAATTTGAAAAATTTTTAAAATGAAAAGACAAAAAGAAGTCATTTAGGATGCATTTGCACTTCATATAGGATTGAGTCTAGAATGCATAGAACGTAGACAATGCATTGCATGCGCATTAGGAGCTAGAACGATTCCCCTTTGCGAAGTATTTCTTTAAGAGTTTAAGTCCTTTGCTCTAGATCTCGTGTGCGAAATTAAGGTCGAACCATGTTTGGATTTCATGTCTCATTACTCAGTTCTTAGCTAAAGCAAGTTGATTCGAGTCCATTCCTACTTAAGTGATAACCATAATTCGACATTGTAATTATCATGCTTGTGCATTGCATAGTGAATGCATGGTTACCACATACATATTTGGGCTATCTTATCCGCTTTGCCACTCTCTTGTTAGCCCGGATAGCCGATTCTCATCATTAGAACGGTTAACCACTCCTTTAACCCAACCTCTTTTCGAGCCAAATGCTACTTGTGAGTGATTGTGAGACCTTTTTCGAATCAACTAGGCAAAAAGTGTTGAGTTTAGAACGACAAGGAAAAACTTCCATGTAGAACTAGCTCGGCATAAATGAGTTAGACATAGGATAAGGCTAGATAGGTTGGGAACTTGGGACAAGGTAGAAAGAAGAGATTGCGGGAATGAGAAAAAGGGATGAAGAAGAATAGGGGATAAGCAAAAAGCTTGAAACGGTTGGCTATATTCGTTTATGGGAAAGGCTCTAAGTGAAAAAGAAAAGAAAATAGTCTCTAGTCTTCAAAAGAAAGCCAAAAGAGCTAAAGCAAAGAAACGAAACAAGAGAGACTAGAGAAAATAAAGAAGAGCTAAGTAAAGAAAAATGTTGAAAGCCAAACCGTTTGGTGAAGAAGAAAATCCCCTAAGTGTTTAAAGAGAGAAGAAAAGTGAGATGATATGAGTGGTGAAGGCAAAATGCCTTGCAAAAAGGGTAGCTTCGGAAGATCTTCATTGGGGTTTAGAGATTAGGAGTCAAGTTTGATATGGGACATTTGGGTAGATGGAAGTCAACCTTGTATGCATCTATTGGGGTTTACTCTTAGCATTTTGCATTAGTTGATTCCTTTTGAGAGAAACCCTTGCTCGGAAACCGTCACTTGCATCGAGATCACCTTTATCTCGAAACCTCTACCTTAGTTAAATGCATTCACTTGCCTTGCATAAGCATGATTCACTTGGAAAAAGTCTAATAAATGTTAAAGGATTGGATGATTTGAAAGCTTGTGTAGGTTGAGATTTGAGCTTGGTTCATGTAAAGATGAGCATGGCTAGCCCCTTTTGAGTAGACATGTTTGATCTTACTTTAGAGTTTGCACTTGGACTTGAACGCTTTTAGTGATGCTTTTCCTTGAGGACAAGCAAATCAGTAAGTTTGGGGGAATTGATATCATCATATTTTGCATCATTCTAGCATCCGTTTCATGTAGGTTTCAATTCATTTGCATGTAGTTCATGATATCTTTTTAGCATTTTAGTCATTTTAGGAGTCTAGTGTGTCCACATTTAGTCCTAGAGAGTTCTTGCATGTTTTGAATCGTATTTCAGGTGTTAAACGAGGAGATTCGAGACCCGAGGAGAGGAGACAGAGACCGTACCGAGGTCACTGCTCGGTACTGGTGCTCGGTATCGAAAGCAGAGGGGTTGCACCGAGGTCACTGCTCGGTGCAACTGATCGGTATTGCTCGACGGGGAAAATCAAGCTTAACACCGAGCATCGACCGATACCAGGTGTGACACCGAGTATCGACCGACACCGAGGAGTGACATCGGTACCAAAGCTTCAGGAGATTACACCGATGCCACTGCTCGGTGTCACAGCTCGGTACTGCCACAGTGAGAATCCGGAGGAAAAATCCTTAACACCGAGCAACGATGCCGAGGAGTGACCTCGGTATCCACTGAAGACCAAATCCAAATATCCCCTCGGTACCGAGGCCACTGCTCGGTATTGACTCATCGGTGTGAAATACCCAGGCTCAATACCGAGGTGTTACACCGAGGTGTGTCCTCGGTATTGGCCGGAACAAAACATTTTATCCATTTAAACCGGGTCGGTACCTGGTTTGTCCCGGGTCGACCCGGTTCGTCACTATTCATTATTTAAGCCCAAAAACCTAATTTGGAAGGGCTAAGTCTTTTTCTTAAGCAAAAACCCTCTCTAAGAGTGATTTGTATGAGATTGATCCTTTTAATTTATGCAATTTGAGTATTGTTTTCTTGATTGAATCCATCTATCTTCTACTTTCTAATCATTTAATCATCTTGATCATGAGTTTTAACACTTCTTTCCTTGGACTTGTTAAACCCATGATGATTAGTGAGTTGTCTTAAGGACCTTGGGATAGGGTAGATTAGGGTGATCAAAGGTTTAATTAGTGGTGTTTAGTGTTAGATAAGCTTATATTCCTTCTTGTCTAGAGTCCCTAATGCTAGATCTAGCTTGAAAAAGTGGATCTAGATCACAAGGCATTTCATGAACACCAAGTGTTTGATGAAATGCCAAGACCAACTAGACAAGAGACTTATGTTCCTAACCTAAGACATTAGTTTTTTAGGGCATATCTTTGGTTGATCTTGTTATGATCCTTAATGCTTGCTAGTTGTTAATCCACAAATGATGATTTGCTAATGGACTTGATAATTAACAAAGTGATTAGTTGCTTGAAAGAGAACAATCTAGATTAGAGATCTATTGCCTAGCAATTAGCTTCTTGAGTATTTGAACACCACTAATTGGACTTAGATCACCTTATATCATTAACCTTATCTCTTGCTCGGCTTTTGTTATTTGAATTACATCTTGCTTAGTCGTTTTACTTGTTTAATTTGGATACTTAATCACCAATTAACTTGTTTAGCTTAAATTACCTTTGAACCTTGCATTCTTAGTGTTTAGAATAGTCCCAATTATGGATTGATAACCTCCTTACTACATCGTATTGGGGATATTGATACCTCTTAAGAGACTAAAAAGTCATGTATCAGACGTTTCCAGCCTCATCAAGTCGCTGCCCTCTCTCATTATACACTTGACCCTCTTGGTCTCTCAAGACTCCAGCTTTATCAGCTCTTAAAACCACTGGGTTGTTCATCCCTGATGTCTGCCTTGTCTTGTTTCTAACTGTTCCACAAGTGCTAACTGTTCCAATGACAGTTCAACTAGCTGAGTGCTCTTGTTGCTTCTTGTTTCACGAACATGCATACACCTGAAAACAAAACACTAGACAAGGCACGTAAGTAACCCAAAAAAAAATACGTTGAGTATCGATCGATACCAAGTGGTGTCGATCGATATCAACAAAAGAAGACGACGAGTATCGACCGATACTACATAGTATCGATCGACACCGACGAACTTAGTCGAAATTCTCAACTAAAATCTAATGGCGAATTGAGTCCCCGGCAACGGCGCCAAATTTGATATGCTAAGATTAATACCATAACAGTACTAAAGCAGTAGTCGTAATATAGCTAGGGATCGAATCCACAAAGACTCACGGAAACACACAATAGATTTTAAGTGCTGAATTACGCTAAGCAAATCAGAGGTAATTGAAATCAGTGCAGAACTTAAACGAGTTGTAATTCAATGGAGAAAATATAGGCCCAGGGTTTTTCTCAGAAAATCAATGAATGCATCTAAATTAACTAACATGATTCAGATTACGCACGGTTCTTGAACTCAAATCACTAAATTATAGCTAACCAACTCTCGTTGCGAAAACTATCTAAATCTAAATCCTAGGAATTCCAAATCTCTTTGCGAATCCTAAAGTCTAAATCACCTTTAAAGTTCAGGTTTGATATGTTCACAAATCAATTAAACCAAATCTCTTTGCGAATAATCAATTTGCTCACCTAGGTTCTATCAGGTAATTAATCGCACTCTCGTGCCTAATCAATTATCCTAAGATCTAAGTTCTAAGAGATCAATCAAGAATTAGCTTTGACAACAACCTAAGGTGAAGAACTAATTCAGATGGTGAATCCTAAACAGATAATTAACCTAGCATTCAAAGAAAGTCTTTATGAGAAAACCCAAAACCTAAAGTGGATCTACTCAGACATGGAGAATGAAACAATCAACATAACTGAATAAATCATCAAAAAAATAGAAAGAGTAACAAGAGGTTTTGAGATCTGATCTCGGACAAAAGGAGATTCAGACTTGTCTCTCTCAAACCAAAGTAAAATAAAGCGTACAAAAATAAAGCATAGCCATTAAAGTGGCTGAAAAACCTAATTATATAGCTAAAACACGTTCTGGGCCATCTTGTAAATATCAAAGTCTTCTGGACCAATTCTGCAATTCTTTAACTCTTTTATAAGTCGCGATCCTTCTGTTTCCTCGACGGGTATCGATCGATACCAGGGGGTATCGATCGAGACTCATGTGATTTCGACGTCTCAGCTACACGGATCTTCTGCTTCGCTCCAGAATGCTCCAGAAAGCTCCAATAATTCCAATTATGCTCCAAACGTGCTAAGACCTGTAAAAGACTCTAAAACACTACGAAATAGAATAAAGACTCTGTAAAACGGACTTATATCATAGTTTAAAAGGGGTAAAAACCATGATATATCAGCCTTCGAGAAGATTAAGAAGGCATTGGTGAGTGCCCCTATTGTTCAACCACCTTATTGGAGTTTACCTTTTGAGGTTATGTGTGATGCGAGTGATTTTGCTGTTGGAGCTGTGTTGGGTCAGAGGAAAGACAAGAAGCTCCATGCTATTTATTACGCCAGCAGGACGTTGGATGATGCTCAGCGAAATTACAGCACCACTGAGAAGGAGTTACTTGCAGTTGTTTTCTCTTTTGAGAAATTTCGGTCCTACTTGATTGGGAGCAAGGTTATTGTTCACACAGACCATGCTGCTATCAAATACCTGCTAAAGAACAAGGACCTCAAGCCTCGTCTATGTCGATGGGTACTTTTGCTCCAAGGGTTCGATATCGAGATCAAGGACAAGAAGGGAGTTGAGAATGGCGTTGCTGACCACTTATCACGATTAAAGGTCGATGAAGTCGTACCTATTAATGATTTCTTGCCAGAGGATGGTATTTACTTCATTGAAGCTCAGCTTCAAGACGTTTGTCCCGAAAATCTGTAATTTTCACGAGTGCAAACCTTCAGTATCGATCGATACTCACCTAGTATCGGTCGATACCAGACGCGATTTGGACCTGTTTTGCCTGCAGAGCACTTCGACTCTTATGATGCCTATCTAGCTGCTGTATCTAGTCCTGCATGACCATGGTACGCTAACATTGCCAACTACCTTGCTGTAGGGACTGTGCCAAAGCAGCCCACAAAGTATGCGAGGAAGAAGTTTATGCGCGAGATGAGGAGATTCTTCCGGGATGAGCCTTACCTATACAAGCATTGCTCAGATGGCATCTACAGAAGATGCGTTGTAGAGTCTGAGGCGCCTGCGATTCTTTTTCATTGTCATGTGTCTGAATATACTGGACACTTTGCTACTTTCAAGACAGTGTTCAAATTTCTTCAAGCAGGCTTCTAGTGGCCTACTATGTTTAGAGATGCGCATGCCTATATCTCACAGTGTGATGCCTGTCAGAGGAGAGGGAAGATCAGCAAGAGGCATGAGATCCCACAGAATTTCATCCTTGAGGTTAAAGTTTTCGATTGTTGATGTGGACTATGTGTCCAAATGGGTGGAAGCGATTGCTAGTCCAACCAATGACTCTGCGGTGGTTCTTAAGCTGTTTAAGACAATCATTTTCCCATGATTTGGAGTGCCTCGTATTGTTATAAGTGATGGTGGCAGCCACTTTATTAACAAAGTTTTTGAGAAGTTGCTAAAGTACCCACTGTCTTCTCTAAAATCTCCTTGATATGCCTGTTGTCGACCTCTACTTGTCCACTGTTTTGAGGGTGATAGGGAGTAGCCACACCATGCTTCTTCAGCAAATTCTCAAAAACTTCTAGGAAGGAATGGTCTACGAAGTTGGATGACGCGCTATGGGGTTATAGGACTGCTTTCAAGACACCGCTAGGTACTACACCGTTTCACTTGCTGTATGGGAAAGCATGTCACCTTCCAGTGGAGATCGAACACAAGGCAGCATGGGCAACGAAATTTGACATCAAGCCTGCAGCTGAGAGGAGATTGATTCAGCTGAACGAGTTGGATGAGATTAGGCACCATGCCTACGAGAACTCCAACCTGTACAAGGAGAGAACTAAGGCCTATCATGATAAAAAGATCATCTCCAGACATTTCGAGCCGAATGACCAGGTACTTTTGTATAACTCTCGTTTGCAATTGTTTCCTCGTAAACTGCGTTCTCGTTGGTCAGGTCACTTCACAATTAAGGAGATCAGACCACATGGTGCCGTCGTGTTGATTAGTCCTACAGGCGATGAATTTACTGTCAATGGACAGAGGGTGAAACACTATTGGACAAAAGCCGAGATTCGAACAGGGCAGATAATGCCTCTAGATGATGCACCCCCAGCCTGAATGGCGGTACAGTCAAGCTAATGACGTTAAACGAGCGCTTGGTGGGAGGCAACCCACTGGTGAGTCTGTTTTTTAGTCTTTTTCTTTTTATTTTTCGTTTTGTGTTTGTGTTACGATAAACAAGGAGCAAAAACTCAAAATCGCCTGAGTATCGGTCGATACCCCATTTGTATCAGTCGACACCCTATGCGAATGAGAAAGTTCATCATGTCGACTTAAGCCTGGTATCGATCGATACCAGGCCGTGTGTCGGTCGATACTCGATGTTCCAGCATGGTAACTTCTTGTTTTTCCCAATTCTATTCTATTCATTTGTTTTCTTTTACTGATTCTAGGCTAGATAACACTTGGGACAATGTTGTTCAAGTCTGGGGGAGGTAGTCGCTGACATTGTTTTTGTTTTTCTAAGAGTCAGTCGTTTTTGAGTCATTCGTTGTTTTATTGAGTCAAAACCTTGTTGGAGACTGTGATATTTTTCTTGAATCTACGGATCTGACCTTGCTTCTAAGTGACCATTGTTACAGAATCAGTTCTAGATCGACTATTGAAAAATCGAAAGGTTGACCAGTTAATTAGAAGACACTCATGTTTCCAGCAAAGTTCTTTAAAGGCTGAGCCAAAAATTTTCAGTTCATCGATGTGGTTAGTATCCATAGAGCTTGATTCCTCATTCGTATTTGACAAAGGAATCCACATGTTTAAAGTAATGGTATTTCTCTCCCTATTACAAGTTAATTAATAAAATGCATGAAAAGATGAAATGATTTTCTTCTAAGTAGAGGGTTAGGAAAATTTCCAGCGATCCCATTATTCTACTTTGTGAGGAATGATCACACAAAGGATTGGAAGCGAGGCTAAGATTTTCCTATGATGCCATTATTCGCCTACGCCTTTGATACATGGAGAGGGAAGAACCGGGTATTCGGTGGCTAACACCATCAATACTCGCGTCTCATACCTTGATATGTATATGCAAAGCTAAAATCAAAAGAAAGAACATAATAAGAAATAAGTCTGGGGGAGAGAAATAATACCATAAAGTGTAAAAAAAGGGTGGTTCCTTGTCATGATATTGTATGGGAAAGAATCTAGAAGGTTCTTGGTATTAATCGCAGCGATGAAACTGGCGAGGATGGCTTGATTGAACAATGCTGTGAAATAATGTGTGTAGTCTGGGAAACTGCGAATGTCTACGGAGAAGTACATGGTGGTTAGATCAAAATCTGGTTAGGTGACATGTGGAGCACTAAGGAAAAGGGTCATTGCAACGTTTCAAGAACAGGTGAGTCTCTATGTTTTCAAACCTCTTTCTCTGGTTTAGTCTTCTATTTGCTTGAGGGCAAGCAAAGGCTAAGTCTGGGGGAGTTGATATACCATGGTTTTACCCTGTTTAAGCCATGATATAAGTCCGTTTTATAAAGTCTTTCTACTATTTTGTAGTGTTTTAGAGTCTTTTACAAGTTTTAGCACGTTTGAAGCCTAATTGGAGATATTTGAGCTTTCTAGAGCATTTTTGGTGCAAAGCTGAAGTTCGTGTTGCTGAATACCCGACCTGACGCTCGGTATCGATGGATACTGGCTAGTATCGGTCGATACTCATCACTGCAGACACGAGTCGCGACTTTTCCAAGAGTTGAAGAATTGCAATTTGGTCCGGAAGTCTATATTATTTACAAGAAGCCCCAAAACGTGATTTAGATTATTTATTAGGATTTTATAGCCAGCTTGTTGGCTACGCTTTATTTTACTTTGGATTTGTGAGAGATCTTTTGAAGGGAGACAAGTCTGAAACTATGTTCGTCCGAGAGAAGATTTTGAACCCTTTTGTTACTCTTTCTTATTTTCTATTGAGTATTTATTCAAACATGTTTATTGATTTAATTTACATGTCTGAGTAGATCTTTTGTTAGGTTTAGGGATTCTCATAAGGGATTTCTTTGAATGCTAGGTTGATTAGTTATTTAGGGTTCATAATCTGAATTAGTTATTCACCTTAGGTTGTTCTCAAAGCTAATTCAGGATTGATCACCTAGAACTTAGATCTTAGGTTAATCGATTAGGCACGACAGTGCAATTGAGTAATCTGATAGAACCTAGGATGAGCAAATTAATTATGCGCAAAGAGATTTGGTTTAGTTGATTTGTGAACATATCAAACTCGATATTAAGGCTGATTTTTTTTTTTTAACTTCTGATTTTATTTAATATTGAAGAGATACAAAGTTCTCATGTAAAGCATTAGTTATTACATATGGCACATAGTTATAAAAATGAAAATCCTTATCAAGAGGGATAGCTTGTTTTGCTAATATGTCTGCAGGTTTGTTGAGATGTCGTTTCACCCATGTGAATCGTGTCTCCTCAAATTTGCTTTGCCATTGTCTCGCTTCTCTGATCCAATTATAAATACCGAAAATCTGTTTTGAACCTTGCATCAGAGCTTCAACTAATTTGCTATCACCTTCGAATTCAACTTTCCGATAACCTTTTCTCCAACAGTTTTGCTTAGCAAAAATCAATGCTTGTAATTCTCCTTCTAGGGCATTATTGACAGTACGTCCTCTGGTTTGGCCTGCGCCAAGATAAAAACCTCGCGAGTTTCTGATGATCTAAATCGCTTTCCCTGGAATATTTGCATCATATGTCGAGCCATCATAGTTACATTTTAACCATCCTTCTTGTGTTGTTTCCCAATGTGAATGGTTTCTCCTTGGAAATACATCAATCGCAGTGAAGTTAATCTTTTGAAGATTCACATAATCTTCAGTGTTCATCCATTCAACTGCGTCATTCCTAGCATAACCCAGATTTTTCCCCCATGGAATGTGTTTCCTCTGAAAAATGAGAGTATTCCGACTTTTCCACAATCTCCATAATATCCATAATGGGAGTTGCCTATAGTTGCTAAGCAGATATGATATATTGCAGGTGATGCATGCCAACATTTTGTCCTCAAAAGATGCTTGGGGATCGTAGAGGATCGTGTTAGGTATACCAGATGCTCTCCTTGTCGCCTGAGCATAGTCACAATCGAAGAAAATATGTTTTGCTGTTTTGTCGGTTTTGCAGCATCTCTTGCAAAGTGAAATCGGGCAAATGTGTCTTCTTTTTAGAACTTCTCCTGTTGGTAGGATCTCAGAATCTATTTTCCATAGAAAATGTTTCAATTTTGGTGCAGTTTGAAGTTTCCAGATTGCACGTTTAAGGTGAAGACTACCCGTCACCGGGATGATAACAGGATTCTCAGGTAAGTGTGTCGCTAACCAATAACCAGACTTAGCAGTATAGATAACGTCATCATTGTAATGCCAACCAAGAAGATCTACTTGAGCTCTTGGACATAATTTAATATTCAGTACTCTATCAACATCATCTTCATGGATGTGAGTTCTAACTAAATCCTCATTCCAATCCGTTCTATGAGCATTAAGAAATTCACTAACCCTTGTAACTTCATCTTGATTGATCCTTGCATGTGGTGGACGAGGAGGATGTAGTGGTAGCCATGGATCCATCCATGTGTTAATAATTGAACCATCACCAATGACGTATCTGAGACCTTGTTTAACTAAGTCTCTTCCCTTCAACAAATATTTCCAGTAATACGAACTCTTTTTCCCCATGACCGTATTTAGGACGTTATTTTGCCCGAAATACCGCCCACGAAGAACTCTAGCCATCAAACAGTTTGGATAGTGCATAATACGCCAGATCTGTTTGCCTAATAGAGCCAGGTTAAAGTTTTCTATGTCTCGAAAACCAATCCCACATTCCTTCTTTGGTAGACTCATTCTTTTCCAAGACAACCAATGCATCCCTTTGTTCTCGTTGCCGGAGCTCCACCAAAATTTTGCGATGATTGTGGTGATTTCTTCGTAGATTTCTTTCGGTAGCTTGAACACATTCATAGAGAATACCGGCATGGCTAGGGCTATTGATTTGAGAAGAATTTCCTTACCTCCATGCGATAAAAAATTCTTACTCCAACCTTGTGTTCTCTCTTTCACCTTATCAATAATGTACTTAAACATCTCAGACTTTTTATTACCAAACTGTTCAGGTAAACCCAGATATTTGTCTCCTCCTCCATCATTATGGATCCCTAAAATGTGTCTCATGCTTCTTTTTGTTGATTCTTGTACTCTGGCTCCAAACGTGATTGATGATTTTCGAAGATTAACTTCTTGGCCTGATGCTGCTTCATAGGAAGATAGTATTTGTTGTATTGCCTTGCATGAACGTGCATTTGCTAATGTGAAGAAAAGGGAGTCATCGGCAAAAAGGAGATGGCTAATCGCAGGACTGTGTGTGCTTAGTTTAATGCCCTGTAGTTTCATTTCAGTAGTGGCTGTGTTCATCATGTTTGAAAGAACTTCAGCACATTGAATAAAAAGGTATGGTGAAAGAGGATCACCTTGACGAATTCCTCTTTCAGGTGTGAAATGGCCATAAGGTGAACCATTGATGAGAACGGAGAAGCTAACTGATGAAACACATTTCATAATCCATCGGATCCATTGAGAAGAAAATCCCATATGCTTCATGGTTTCCTCCAAAAAACGCCATTGTAGTCTGTCATAGGCTTTCGTGATGTCTGTTTTCAATGCCATATAGCTCTTGGCTTGTCGCCTTCTAGCTTTCAAGCTGTTAAAAACTTCATGTGCAATTATTATGTTGTCGGTAATCATCCTCCCTGGAATGAAAGCTACTTGAGTTTCTGACATAATGCCATCTAGATGTTTCTTCAATCTATTGACCAAGATTTTAGAAATAATCTTATATAAGACATTACAAAGGGCGATTGGTCAAAAATCCGACATTACGGTTGGAGGCTCGATCTTAGGTATTAAGCAGATATAGGTGTGGTTGTGTGAAGGGTCTAAATCGCCTGTTTCGAAAAAACCTTTCACCTCGGAGTAGATATCATCCTTTATATCAGCCCAGAATTTTTGGTAAAAATCACCTGTGAAACTCTCAGGCCCTGGAGCACGATGAGGACCAATACGAAAAACGGCATTTTGTATTTCTTCCTCAGATACCTCTCTAGTTAAATCTGTGTTCATCTCTGATGTGACTTTTCTTTGAAAACCTCGAAAAACTTCAGTGTAAAGTTGTTCATTAGGTGTCGAGGAGGTGAATAATTCTCGAAAATAGTCCATTGCTACTAGGCCAATTTTTGTATCACCTCTGTGGAAGACTCCATCAGCATCCTGAATTGATGCTAATCTGTTTCGAGCCCTTTTCGCTTTAGTGATGTTATGATAAAATCGGGTATTACGATCTTCTTCAAGTAACCAATGGATTCTGCTTTTTTGTTTCCAGAAAATTTCTTCATCAATGTAAGCTTGATTCAACTCTTTCCGTAAGTGTGTTCTTTCCTGTTGTGTTAGCGACCCTGTAGCTATTGCCTTGTCCAGTTTGCTTCTTAGAAAACCAACTCTTTCCTCTACATTGATTTGATGTCTTCTCTTCCATTGAGATATCTTTTCTCGACAATTTGATATTCTTTTTGTCAAAGGAGTGACCAATCTTCTCGTGTTGAGACCAGATTTCCAGCCTTGTAATACCATATCCTTAAAACCTTCCTTATGAGTTAATCGGCTATCAAATCTAAAATATCCTCTTTTCTCTTGTATTGTGTCTGAGATGAACGTGACTAGAGGTCGATGATCAGACTCAGCAAACTCCAGAAAAATAGTCTCAGACGAAGGAAACTGTGTATGCCATTCATTGTTAGCCATCGTTCGATCTAAACAGCATGTCACATGATGTTTTCCCCTTTGACCAGCCCAACTAAATCGATCACCAATTGATTGTAGATCTGTAAACTCACAGCTTCTCATAAGTCTTCAAAAATCTCTAAATGAAATATCTGGTCGGATCCTTCCTCCATGTTTTTCACTGTTATCTAGTATTTCATTAAAATCCCCTAAAAGGAACCAAGGTTTACCTCTCCTGTTGATACCCCATCTTTCTAATCTTTTCCATAGATGGTTTCTCAGTTTTGGATTTGGGTTCCCATTCACAAAGGAGTAATAAAACTTGATTCCATTACTTAAGACTTCACAGTCTACAATATTAGGGGATTTAAATAAAACAACTAGATCTATATGCTGCTTCCAAAATAATACTAAACCACCACTAAGGTCAATAGGTGGAACTGAAACATAGTTCATAAAACCAAGGTCACAACCTAAATCTCGGATATAATCATCTTTCTGTTTAGTTTCTGACAAGCATATGATGTTCGGGAGATACTTGTGGTTTATCTCCATGAGGCGTCGAACTGTGAGGTCAATGTCAATCCCTCGATAGTTCCAGCAGGTTGTCCTCATGGTGGAAGAGGTGGTTCATGGCCCACCACGCCTCCCTCGGTCTGTGATGTGGAGAATTCAGGGGATTGTCCACTACTTTCTCCTTTTTCTGGGATCTGTAGCTTATTCCCGTGTCTTCCTTTAGTTGTGTCAGTGGACTTACGTTTAAGCTTTCCATATTGGAGCATCTCCTTATTCTGATGCACCTCTCTGATGTTTGAAATTCCAAAATTTGTGTTAGCCCGTTGTAATTCATGTTCTGTTATTGACATCTCTCCTTCCTCTAAATCTTCTCCCTAAACATCGCCAGTGCTGTTGGAGAAAATTGGGACTGGATTAAAGAGTTCATTCATATCCAACTCACCAGCTTCCATACGTTGATTATCCCATTCTTCAAAAAGATATTTATTATCTTCAGGAATTGCAGCATCAAAATCATTGTGATCCTCATCATTGTGATCCTCATCATTGTTATCCAACTCTGCATTTTCACAACCATTCTGCTCATTTTGGTTTCCAGCAGGTTCTCTCTGTATTTCATCAGCCTCATCGTCATTAATCTCACGGATTTGTACACCATTGTTGCAGCCTTCGTTCTGATTATGGTCATCATCATCACCGTCTCCGTCGGATCCATCTGGCTCGCCACCATTTTGAATCAGACAAGAACCCGAATCATGGGTGATCATTCCACAGGTTTCGAAAAAACCGCGAAGTCTTTCATATCGGAAGCGGAGCATAGTATTTTCACATGGAGTGAATTGGAAGTTCCTCTGGAACCGGAGAGGATTTCTGATATCCCAGTTGATACGGACTCGTACATATTCCACACGAGCAGCAGCCTCGTCGTTGTAGTTCACGTCCATAAGCATTGATATATCATGGTTTTTACCCTGTTTAGACCATGATATAAGTCCTTTTCATAGAGTCTTTTCTAGTGTTTTGTAGTCTTTTAGAGTATTTTACAGGTCATAGCACATTTGGAGGATTATTGGAGTTATTGGAACCTATTGGAGCAGTTTGGAGCAGAAGCAGAAGTTGTGTCGCCAAGAACCTGATTCCACGACAGGCATCGATCGATACCCACTTGGTATCGATCGATACTCGACGAGGCTGACACGACATGCGACTTTTATGAAGAGTTGAAGAATTGCAACTTGGTCCAGAAGTTTCTGATAATTACAAGAAGACCCCAGATCGTGTTTTAGGTTATAAATAAGAGTCTTTAGCCGCTTGTTTAGGCTATGCCCCTTTTATGCCTTTTTATGTTTTGATTTTACTTTGGTTTTGAGCAAGTCTGAATCTCCCTTCGTCCGAGATCAGATCTCAAGAACCTTTTGTTACTCTTATTTTCTATTGATGATTTATTCAGATATATTGATGGTTTCATTCTCTATGTCTGAGTAGATCCACCTTAGGTTTAGGGTTTTTCTCATAAAGGATTTCTTTGAATGCTAGGTTGATTTATTATTAGGAT
Organism: Eutrema yunnanense; assembly: GCA_002933935.1. NCBI lineage: Eukaryota > Viridiplantae > Streptophyta > Magnoliopsida > Brassicales > Brassicaceae > Eutrema > Eutrema yunnanense. The sequence continues at coordinate 47,492 of PKML01000490.1, forward strand.
TCACCATCTAATTTGGTTCTTGGCCTTAGGTTGTTCTTAAAACTAAATTCTAGGTTGACGAATCTGGAACTTAGATCTTAGGATAATTGATTAGGCACGAGAGTGCAATTAATTACCTGATAGAACCTTAGGTGAGCAATTTGATTATTCGCAAAGAGATTTGGCTTAGTTGATTTGTGAACATATCAAACCTGATTTTAAAGCTGATTTAGACTTTAGGATTCGCAAAGAGATTTGGAATTCCTAGGATTTAGATTTAGATAGTTTTCGCAACGAGAGTTGGTTAATTATATTTTAGTGATTTGAGTTCTAGAACAGTGCTTAATCTGAATCCTGTTAGTTAGTTTACCTGCATTCATTGATTTCCTGAGAAAAACCCTGGGCCTATATTCTCTCCATTGATTTACATCTCATTTAATATTCTGCATTGCTTTTTAATTACATCTGTTTCACTTAGCGTAATTCATCATCTAGAATCTATTGTGTGTTTCTGTGAGTTCTTGTGTTCGACCCCTAGCTAGACTACAACAACTGCTTTAGTACTGTTAGGGTATTAAATTGAGCATATCAAGCATCCCGAGAGCTCTTCCGATATGTGCTACCACGACTTGATTCATAAACTTCCAAGGAATTCCCCGGACATGGATCCAGAATGGAATGAAGTTTAGGATTTCCAAATCCAACAATGGTGACCAATGGTGGAGGACGAGCATACGATCAGCAAAGGCCCAGGGGCCCCTCCGGAGAACATTCTCCATGACTTCTTCAGTCGGAAAGACAAATTGAAAACGACGACCCGCAATGATGCGACCATGAACTAGGCCTGCGTTTCCCCATAAGCGAGGGAGACTTGCAATGATTGAGCGGAGATTCTGTCGGCGTGGTATTGTAGGTCGGCCGACAATGATAAATCGGTTTTCGGATGCCGCTTGGTTGACAACATCTAACGGCAAGGCAAAGGGAACGTCATTCGCTCCTAAATCCAGATCTTGGATAGCACGTTGTAAATTATCACCCATCTTTAAGAAATTTTTATAGAATCTCAATGGGAAATAAGTTTTGGTTTGGGAATGTAGAAATGATTGAGTAATACTCTGGAAATTGCTTCTCGATTTATAGGCGGAAGATGCCGATAAAGAGGGATTATGGTCATCACTAAAAATCGAGGGATTGGTAGTGGAAATAACTTCCACCAGTGAGTGGGAGAACCCATCATCTTCTAGATCTCTGGCAAGAATTGGGTGAACCGTCACCGGAGTGGTGAAGCACAGTCGGTTTAGTAACCGTAAAAAAATTGCTTTTATTATCGCGACTCTCTTCATTTTCATTAAGGCTGATTTATTCTTAGGAATTTGCAAAGAGATTTGGGATTCTGAAGTTTAGATTTAGATAATTCTCGCAACGACAGTTGGTTAATTATACTTTTGTGATTTGAGTTCAAGAACAGTGCGTAACCTAAATCCTGATTAGTTAGTTTATTCTGCATTCATTGATTTCCTGAGAAATATCCCTGAACCTATCTTTCTCCCATCGAATTTTCAACTCGTTTACTGTTTATTGCTTTCTGTTTCAACTAAATTGCTTAGCTTGATTCTCATCTATATAATCTACTGTGTGTTTCTGTGAGTTTGTTGTGGAGCTTCTTTTTGTTGATGCTATTAAGACTTCTCCAGCTTTCAAGAGGTATGTGAAGAAGATGGCTTCTAGCAATGTGAACCTTGAGGACGGTGTCATGATGATTACAGCTGAGTGCAGTGCGATTCTTCTCAACAAAATTCCCAAGAAGCTACCAGACCCAGGGAGTTATGTTTTGGATTGCACTATCTTCACAGAGAGATTCGAGCGTTCTCTCTGCGATATTGGGTCAAGTGTGAACCTCATGCCACACTCAGTTGCTACGCGAATGGGGATGACAGATTTCCAATTGATATATCATGGTTTTTACCCTGTTTAGGCCATGATATAAGTCCTTTTATAGAGTCTTTATAGTGTTTTGTAGTATTTTAGAGTCTTTTACAGGTTCTAGCACGTTTGGAGCTTAATTGGAGTTTTTGGAGGATTCTGGAGCATTTTGGGAGAAAAGGAGCAGAGTCATGCAGAGACGTCAGAAGTTTGGCATTCGTTGAAGATGTTACCACCGATGGATTGAGCTCAAATTTGGACACAAGACAGATCAATGGATTAGCTTTCATTTGGAAGTGGATTGAGGCCATTCCAACGGTGCGATCGAAAGTTATGCCAGTTTTCGTGAAGACTGTCTAGTCTGTCGAGCAGAGGAGTCGACGCATAGGATGAGTATCGACCGATACTACCTAGTATCGAACGATACTTCTCGGGAAAATAGGAAACACGACTTTTTAGAAGCCTAAAGACCCTGCAACTTGGCCCAGAAGACTTTAATACTTACCAGAAAGCCCAGAACGTGTTTTTATCCTATAAATTAGGTTTTTCAGCCACCTGTTTAGGCTAAGCTTTATTTTCTATACTTTGATTTTACTCTGGGTTTGAGAGACAAGTCTGATTTCCCTTCGTCCGAGATCAGATCTCAAAACCTCTTGTTATTATTCTATTGATGATTTATTCAAACATGTCTATTGATTCAATTGCCATGTCTGAGTAGATCCACCTTAGGTTTAGGGTTTTCTCATAAAGGATTTCTTTGAATGCTAGGTTAATTATCTATTTAGGGATTCACTATCTGAATTAGTTCTTCGCCTTAGGTTGTGTTCATAGCTAATTCTAGGTTGATAAATCTGGAACTTAGATCTTAGGATAATTGATTAGGCACGAGAGTGCGATTAATTACCTGATAGAACCTAGGTGAGCAAATTGATTATTCGCAAAGAGATTTGGTTTAATTGATTTGTGAACATATCAAACCTGATATTAAAGCTGATTTAGAATTTAGGATTCGCAAAGAGATTTGGAATTCCTAGGATTTAGATTTAGATAGTTTTCGCAACGAGAGTTGGTTAGCTATATTTTAGTGATTTGAGTTCAAGAACTGCGCTAAATCTGAATCCTGTTAGTTAGTTTATCTGCATTCATTGATTTCCTGAGAAAAACCCTGAGCCTATATTTCTCAATTGATTTACAACTCCTTTTATTTTCTGCACTGCTTTTAATTACATCTGTTTGGCTTAGCGTAATTCGACACTTCATAATCTATTGTGTGATCTCTGTGAGTCTTTGTGGTTCGACCCCTAGCTTTACTATAACAACTGCTTTAGTACTTTAGGGTATTAAATTGAGCATATCACCAATCTACAAGGATTTCGCTGGTACTTGCTTATCGCTCAGTGCGACTTCCAGAGGGACTACTCGAAGATGTCCAAATCAAGATTGGGAATTGCTTGATCCCAACAGATTTCATCGTCCTGAAGTACGATGCTGAGCCTAAGGAACCTCTTATCATGGGCATACCATTCCTTGCAACTGCTGGAGCCTTGATCGATTGCAAGAATTGACATATAGCTCTCAACATCGGTGATAAGATGATGAAGATACCAACCATCGATGGACATACGTTCTATGTGGATACCTTCAATGACATAGCAGAAGAATACTTCCTTGGGATGCACCCTTAGGATCCACTTGAGAGAGCATTGGTGTGCTCTGATGACTCAGAGGAGTTGCTGGGAGATTATACCGCTGGATACTCGAAGATGCTCGATTCAGCATCGCCAGTATCGATCGATACTCCCCTAGTATCGGTCGATAACATGCGTCTAGAAGGAGAGTTGGCCGAAAATTCTAAGCAAGCTGCTGGGCTTGGAGATTGGAGCGAGGACAATGCTCCTAAGCTAGAACTCAAGCCACTTCCAGCAAATCTAAGGTATAGTTTTCTTGGTCCTAATTCCACATACCCTGTAATCGTTAATGCTTCCTTGAACAACACAGAGATTGCCTTACTGCTGAGCAAGCTGCGCAAGTATCGCAAAGCTCTTGGCTATTCTCTTAATGACATTTCAGGTATAGCACCATACTTGTGCATGCATCGGATTCACCTGGAGGATGAGTCAAAGTCTTCGATTGAGTGTCAGAGGAGGCAGAATCCGAACCTGAAGGAAGTGGTCAGGAAGGAAGTGATGAAGTTGTTGGAAGCATGGATTATCTATGCCATCTCAGATAGTTCTTGGGTTAGTCCAGTTCACGTTGTGCCTAAGAAAGGAGGCATAAATGTGGTGAAGAACGAGAAGGATGAACTGATCCCTACAAGGACAATCACTGGTCACGGGATGTGTAATGACTACAAGAAGTTGAATGCGGCTACAAGGAAGGATCATTTCCCATTGCCATTCATTGACCAGATGCTGGAGAATTTAGAGAGTCACCCATACTACTGTTTTCTCGATGGGTACTCAGACTTTTTCCAGATTCCTATACATCCAGAGGATCAGGGAAAGACGACCTTTACATGTCCCTATGGCACATTCGCCTACAGAAGAGCGCCATTTGGATTATGTAACGCTCCAGCGACCTTTCAGCGATGCATGATGTCGATTTTCACGGACATGACTGATATATCATGGTTTTTACCCCGTTTAAGCCATGATATAAGTCCGTTTTATAGAGTCTTTCTAGTATTTTGTAGTGGTTTAGAGTCTTTTACAGGTTTCAGCACGTTTGGAGCTTTCTGGAGTATTTTGGAGCAAAGCAGACGTTCGCGTAGCTGAGTACCTGATTTGAAGTCTCAGTGTCGATCGATACTGCCTAGTATTGGTTGATACTCATCGAAGCAGACGCAACCCGCGACTTTAATGAAGAGTTGAAGAATTGCAAAATTGCCCAGAAGTCTTTATTATTTACAAGAAGCCCTAAAACGTGATTTAGGTTATTTAATAGGATTTTACAGCCACTTTGGCTGTGTGCTTTTTGTTCTAAGTTTTATGATGCTTTGGTTTTGTGAGAGAGCTTTTGAAGGGAGACAAGTCTGAAACTCTGTTCGTCCGAGAGAAGATTTTGAACCCTTTTGTTACTCTTTCTATTTTTTTTGATGATTTATTCAAACATGTTTATTGTTTCAATTTCTTGTCTGAGTAGATCTCTTTTTAGGTTCAGGGTTCTCATAAGGGTTTTCTCTGAATGCTAGGTTGATTAGTTATTAGGATTCACTATCTGAATTAGTTCTTCACTATAGGTTGTTTGCAAAGCTAATTCTAGATTGATCACCTAGAACTTAGATTTTAGGATAATTGATTAGGGGCGAGAGTGCGATTAATTACCTGATAGAACCTATGGTGAGCAAAATAACTATTCGCAAAGGAATTTGGTTTAGTTGTTTTGTGAACAAATCAAACCTGATTTAAAAGCTGATTTAGACTTTAGGATTCGCAAAGGAATTTGGAATTCCTAGGATTTAGATTTAGATAGTTTTCGCAACGAAAGTTGGTTAATTATATCTTAGTGATTTGAGTTCAAGAACCGTGCTAAATCTGAATACTGCTAGTTAGTTTATTTGCATTCATTGATTTCCTGAGAAATACCCTGAACCTATCTCTCTCCATTTGAATTTACAACCGTTTTAATTTACATTCTGTTTTCAATATCATTGATCGTTTAGCGTAATTCTCACCTATATAATCTATTGTGTGTCTCTGTGAGTCCTTGTGTTCGACCCCTACTTTACTGCAACTACTGCTTAGTACTTTTAGGGTATTAATTTGAGCATATCAAATTTGGCGCCGTTGCCGGGGACTCAATTCGCCATTAGATTTTAGTCTGAGATTTTTGACTAAGCTAGACGGTATCGGTCGATACTCGTCGTTTTTTTTTGTAGATATCGATCGACACCAACCAGTGTCGGTCGATACTCATTGTGTTACCGAGTTACTAACGTTTTGACTCCTGTTTTCAGGGGTATGCCTAATCGCGAAACCAGAAAGAGCAAGAGCACTCAGCTAGTTGATCAGTCACTCGAGCAGCTAGCGGTTTTTGAACGCACAAACAGAAGAGCAAAGAATCCAGCGAAGATGAACAACAATCAAGTGGAGTTGGTTCAAGATGCAGCTGGTGCTTACAGAGACCAAGAGGGTCGGTTGTGCAATGAGCAAGGACAACGTCTAGATGGAGAGGTGAACATCATTCCACCTGCTCCTGTTGTCGCTGGGAATGTCGCTGGAAACGCGAGCGCAGTGAATGCTGAGAATATTGTGGGTAATCGTGGTAAAACGATTGGTGAGTGCAACAGGCCTGATCAGTTTTACGCTAATCGATCTACGATTCGTCCTCCTACTTTTCCCTAGGAATGACTTTGAGCTGAAACCTGCATAATTCACTTTTGTGGGTCAGCATCCTTTTCATGGTCTTTCAAATGAACATCCCATGGACCATATTGAGAGGTTTGAGGATTTGGTCACTAGCATCAAGAGAAATGGAGTGTCCTATGATTATCTCTTCTGCAAGCTTTTCCCACACTCTCTTGGTGGAGAAACTACTTACTGGCTGAAGCAGTTGCCTCTTGGTTCGTTGACTACTTGGGAGGAGACAAAGAACGCGTTCCTGAACAAAATTTTTGATGATGCGAGATCCGAGGAGCTCAGGAACAAGATCTCTGATATGTGCATATTCTACATGTATTTAGCATGCATTTCATATAGATTTTAGGTCATTCTCTTGGATCCTCATGGCATTTCATATTTATTTTGTCCCATTTAGAGTATTATGAGCTGCATTAGGTCCTAGTAAGTCTTTTGCATGTTTTTGAGGAATTTACTAGGTGTTTGGAGACACTTGGTGGAGTTTGGAGATTTGGTGCTTAAAGACTACAGAGGAACTATCCGGAATGTCTCAAAGAACCGATCAGACAAAGGCGTTACGATTTGATCCAGCTCTTAGAGTCTTTATGAACATTGTATAGGGACGAGTCAGCTGTCCAGAAAAATTTGAATCAGATCATTCGGACATCAGGTTAGGAAATTATCGCAGGTTTACCAAAGCGTATCCGTCTGGCCGAGAAGCTAAAATCCCCCCCCCCCCAGGGAAAACGCCGACCTCGCTCCATCGGCAAGGTCCGATTAGGTCGGTCCTGGGACAGGGATTCTCCGAGATTCCGACCTGCCCGAAGAAGAGAAGCCGACCGACCCGAAGGAGCAAGGTCCTCGGCTAAATTTCCCCCGGAGGAAATCTGACCTACCCCAATCAGACTCAAAGATCAGGCCAAATGAAGACCGTCCCTTGCCCAATTTAATCTGAAGTCTTCATGCAAGTTGTAGCCAAGTGTGTAAGCTGACTACAGGAGGTGATTTCGGGTCATTCAGATATGTGGTTCGTTAGATATGGCCACTTTACTGAAAGTATGTCCGTCTGAACAAAGCCACCCGACATGCCTATAAGACCTGGCTGTACGAATGGTCTCCAATCGGATTTAGCCTATGTGGCCTTCACAAAAGTTGTAGCCATGTGTATTAGCTGTCCAAGGAGGTGGGTTAAGGCCATTCGGACATGTATCCCAGGAGATATCACGGTTTTAGCGAAGATTCTGCACAAGACCAGATTTGACACATTTCGACCGGATCGGTACCCGGTTTGTCCCGGGTCAACCCGATCCGCCCCATTTCTCTATAAAACCCCTAAAAACCTAATTTTCATGTTAAGTTTTCTTCTTTCTAGAGTTGGGTTTATCCCAAACTCTTCTTATGATTTTGAGAGGGATTTTGATTGTTCTTCATATAAATGCCACTCTATAGAAGGTTTCTTCACCCTTATCTTTATATTAATGCATCTTCTTTACCTTTATTTCTTCTTCTTTTATGTTCTTCATATTTAGGCTTTAGGCCCCTTTTTGTTGGATCTTAGATTTAGCTTGATTTAGATGGTTTGATGGTTGATTGTTGATGCTTAGGACTAGATAAACATTTGTTCTCATGTTAGGAAGGATCTCAATGCTAGGATTGAATTGAAAACTCATTTTCTAGAACTTAGACATTTTATGCTGATATATCATGGTTTTTACCCTGTTTAGACCATGATATAAGTCTTTTTTATGGAGTCTTTGTAGTGTTTTATGGTATTTTAGAGTCTTTTACAGGTCTTAGCACGTTTGGAGCCTAATTGGAGTTATTGGAGCTTTCTGGAGTAGTCTGGTGCAAGGGCTGAAGTTCGTGTTGCTGAGTACCTGATTTAACGACAAGCATCGATCGATACCCCCTGGTATCGATCGATACCCATCGCAGCAAGACACGACCCGCGAGTTTTCCAAGACTTGAAGAATTATAAAAGTGCCCAGAAGTCTTTAATAATTACAAGAAGACCCCAACTCGTGTTTTAGGTTATAAATAGGATTTTACAGCCACCTGTTTAGGCTATGCTTTATTTTGTATTGCTTTGATTACTTTGGTTTTAGAGAGACAAGTCTGAATCTCCCTTCGTCCGAGATCAGATCTCTAAACCCTTCTTTATATTCTATTGATGATTTATTCAGATATGTTGATTGTCTCATTATCCATGTCTGAGTAGATCCACTTTAGATTGAGGGTTTTCTCATAAAGGATTTCTTTGAATGCTAGGTTAATTATCTGTTTAGGATTCACCATCTGAATTAGTTCTTCGCTTTAGGTTGTGTTCAAAGCTAATTCTAGGTTGACGAATCTGGAACTTAGACCTTAGGATAATTGATTAGGCTAGACAGTGCGATTAATTACCTGATAGAACCTTAGGTGAGCAAATTGATTATTCGCAAAGAGATTTGGTTTAATTGATTTGTGAACATATCAAACCTGAACTTTAAAGCTGATTTAGACTTTAGGATTCGCAAAGAGATTTGGAATTCCTAAGATTTAGATTTAGATAATTCTCGCAACGACAGTTGGTTAATTATACCTTAGTGATTTGAGTTCAAGAACTGCGCTAAATCTGAATCCTGCTAGTTAGTTTATCTGCATTCATTGATTTCCTGAGAAAAACCCTGGGCCTATATTTTCCCAATTGAATTACAACTCCTTTAATTTTTGCATTGCTTTTAATTACATCTCTTTAGCTTAGCTTAATTCTCAACTATATAATCTATTGTGTGATCTCTGTGAGTCTTTGTGGTTCGCCTATAGATTTTAGCTGTCGAGTTTTGACTAAGTCCGTCAGTATCGATCGATACTCACTAGTATCGGTCGATACTCCGGCGATTTTTTTGTTGGTATCGATCGATACTCAATGTATTTTTCTGGTTACTTACGTGCCTTGTCTAGTGTTTTGTTTGCAGGTGTACGCATGTTCGTGAAACCAGAAGCAACAAGAGCACTCAGCTAGTTGAACTGTCACTGGAACAGCTAGCACTTGTGGAACGCACAAACATAAAGACCAAGCAAACATCAGGGATGAACAACCCAGTGGTTTTAAGAGCTGATGAAGCTGGAATTCTGAGAGACCAAGAGGGTCATGTGTGCAATGATAGAGGGCAGCGACTTGATGAGGCTGGAAACGTCTTTGTCCCTGCTGCTATTATTGAGATTGTCGCGCCAGCTGGGCGCGCCAACGTTGGGAATCCTGCAGGTGATCGAGGTAGAACACTTGCTGAGCACAACAGACCTAATCAGTTCTATGCCAATCGATCTGCGATTCGCATCCCAACTTTTCAGAGGAACGATTTCGAGCTGAAGCCTGCGTACTATGCTCTCGTGAGTCATAATCCTTTCCATGGCCTACCTCATGAGCATCCCATGGATCATATCGAGAGATTCGAAGATTTGGTCACTTGTATGAAGTACAATGGAGTGCCCAATGAATATCTTTTCTGCAAACTCTTCCCGTACTCTCTTGGTGGAGATGCTGCTTATTGGCTGAACCAGTTGGCTCCTGGTTCGCTAACTACATCGGATGAGACGAAGAATGCATTCCTGTGCAATTTCTATGATGATGCGAGATCCGAAGAGCTCAGGAACAAAATTTCCCAGTTTTCTCAAGGTCCAACAGAGGGACTCAAGGCTTCTTGGATACGCTTCAAGTCAAATCAGAGTGATTGTCCGCACCATGGGTTCAATCAGGTTCAGCTGCTGGGCACCTTCTACAGAGGGATCGATTGGAGATACCAGATGGCTCTGGATACTGCGAGTAATGGGAATTTCAACACCAGATATCCAGATGATGCAGTCGTGCTGATTGAGAACTTGGTGTCTAGCAATAGCACCAAGAATGCTGATTTCGATAGGAAGAAGCAAGCTGCAGGAATTGATGGGTCTCAGATTGCTGAAGTTCAAGCGAAGCTGGATATTTTGCTTGGGAAATCGAAGAAGACTGTCCACTTTGCTGCTGAGGATGAAGTGGAAGATTGTAACTACGTTGGTGGTTCTGGATTTCAGGGTCAGCAATTTGGGTACAACAACAACCGGAACTTCAGCAACAACACTCGAAATTACGGGAACTCTTCGTATCAGCCCATCTCTCCAAAGTCCACAGACAATAAGATGGAAGTCATGATGGAACAAGTTCTTCATGGAGAACAGAAGTTGCAGGTGGATTTCAATGGGAAGTTTTACTCGCCGTACATTGACCTCAATGGGAAAATTGACCACCTGAATGGGAAGATTGAAGTTGTCAGTCTCTCCCAGAGGAAGCTGGAAACTCAGGTCGCTCAAACCGCATCAGCTGTGCAGAGGCAGGAAGGTTTTCTTCCAGGGAGAACTGAAAATCCAAGAGCACACGTCAATGCGATCTCCTCAAGTGCAGAAAATTTCGATGAGGATCCTGAAATCGCCAGAGCATCGATCGATACCCCCAAGTGTCGATCGATGCCGGTTACAATTCTGAAACGGGATACTTCCAAAACCCGTGTATCGATCGATACCCCATTGGTATCGGTCGATACTGAGGCGATTTCTGAGGAGACAACTGAGACTTCGACTGTGGTGCCTAAGGTAGTTGCAGAGCGAGTGTATATACCCAGGATACCTTATCCTATAGTTCCTAAGCTGACAAGGGAAGAATGGGAGGCTGCTAGATGCAAAACTTTGCTGGGTAAGCCGAATGTGGAGCTTCCTTCTGATGACGATGTATCTGCCAGGAACGTTTCAAGAACAAATGTATCGATCGATACCCTACCTGGTGTCGATCGATACCCCTCGCAGATCGAGCCAGAAACTGTGAAAACACCTGAGATGATTGGAGAAAGAGTTCGCAAGTCCAAGAAGCTGAATCCTATTCCTAAACACCTCAGAGATCCTATCACTCCAAAGCAGCTGCGTGGCTTTGAGAAGATGGTACGAAGGATCTCCCATGAATCATCTTTTGAAGAAGCTCTAGAGGGCTGGCCTCTGCTAAGCCACTTCAAAGACTGCAGAGAAACTGAGGAGTAAATTAAGGCACTCTTTATCGAGGCAAGACGCAAGTCACTACAGCCGCGGCAATTGACACAGAGGAAAGACCCAGGGAAATTCGCGGTACCATGCTCTATCTCTGGAGTCAAGTTCAAAGATTGCAGAGAAACTCTGGAAGAAATTAAGGCACTCTTCATCAAGGCAATAAGCAAGTCACTACCGATGAGGCAGTTGACCCAAAAGGAAGACCCAGGGAAATTTGCAGTTCCATGCTCCGTCTCTGGAGTTGAATTCGATTAGTCTCTCGTTGACTCAGGATCTAGCGTCAATGTGATATCAAAGGAAATTGCTGAACGATTGAAGGCTGATATAAGACCCCCTATTTTGCTTTTCACGTTTGCGAACTCTTCCACCTCACCTCCATACGGTACTATCCATGCTTTGCCTATTAAAGTAGGAGATTGTCTGGTGCCCACTGATTTTCAGGTTGTGGAGATGAGCAAAGGATCTGAGGTTTCTCTGCTCCTGGGACGGCCGTTTATGGCTAGTGCTGGCGCGATCATAGACACACCTAATAAGAGACTCTCTTTCTCTTACATTGACGGAGATGTCTACTATGATGCCATTCCCCCTAGGAGTGTTCCCACACGTGTCTCTAGCATCAAGGTTGTCACAGGAGAGTCGTTAGCAATTGATCTTTTGGAAAAGCCACCTGATGAGCCAACTATCGCAGACGTCTCAGCTGAATCATCCAGCATTCTCAAGGATGTTCCCAAGAAGGCTAAGTCAACAACAAAGAAGAAGGCCAAGAGCAAAAAGGTCGAGAATCCCCATGTCACTTTGATACCTCAGAAGAGTGATGGGAATTCGATTGAGTATAAAGTAAAGTGCAAAGGAGTTTCCAAACCATTCTCCAAGGCTAGAGTCCTTCTAACTTTTGAGCTGAAAGAGAAAGGACAGGAGTTTGTGCAAGGCATGTTGAGCATAACTATGAAGATAGCAATGTCGAGTTGTGGAGCTTGTTTTGGTGCAAGCTCGCACTCTTATCCAGCCTGAAGGGCGTTACAGTCAAGCTATTGACGTTAAACGAGCGCTTGGTGGGAGGCAACCCACTGGTGAGTCTTTTATTTCTTTTATTTTTCATTTTTGTGTCTTGAGTGAATCAGATTGGAGCAAACGAGGAGAAGCTGAACTGGCCTTGACAAAATCGCCAGGGTATCGATCGATACCCTGTTGGTATCGGTCGATACCCTGCGGGCAATGATGAAATTCTGTGTCGACTTAAGCTTGTATCGATCGATACAGGCTGTGTGTCGGTCGATACTCTATGTTCCAGCAAGGTAACTTCTTGTTTTTCCCAATTTTATTCTATTCTTTTGTCTTTTTTTACCTACTCTAGGCTAAATAACATTGGGGACAGTGTTGTTCAAGTCTGGGGGAGGTCTCTGCTGACATTGTGTTTGTTTTTCTTAGAGTCAGTTGTTTTATCGAGTCAAAACTTGTTGGAGATAATGATCTTGTGCTTGAACCTATTGATTTGATTTTGTTTTTGAGTGCACAGTTTTACAGGATCAGTTCTAGATCGACTAATGAAAAGTCCAAAGACTGACCAGTTGACTAGAAAACATCCATGTTTCCAGCAGAGTTCTTCTGAAGCCTGAGCCAAATTTTTGCACTTCATCAATGTGGTTAGTGTTTTTAGAGCTTGATTCATCATTCATATCTGATAAAGGAACCCATGTGTTTAGAGTTATGGTATCTCTCTCTCCTGTTATAAGTTGATAAATAAGAGCATAAAATATTGAAATGATTTTCTTCTGAGTAGAGGGTTAGGAAAATTTCCAGCGATCCCATTATTCTACTTAAGAGGGAATGATCACACAAAGGATTGGAAGCGAGGCTAGGATTTTCCTATGATGCCATTATTCGCCTACATCCTTTGATACATTGATAGGGAAGAACCAGAGATTTGGTGGCAAACACCATCAATACTCGCGTCTCATACCTTAATGTGTATATGCAAAGCTGAAAAGAAAAAGAAACGAAAGAACATAATAAGAAATAAGTCTGGGGGAGAGAAATTGATACAAAAAGTGTGAAAAAGGGTGGTTCCTTGTCATGATATTGTCTGGTAAAGAACCTAGAAGGTTCTTGAACACTATCTGCATCGATGAAACTGGCGATGAGGGTTTTATTTGAACAATGCTGTGGGATAATGTGTGGAGTCTGGAAAAGCTGCGAATGTCTACGGAGAAGTACATGGTGGTTAGATCAAAAGCTGATTTGGTGACATTTGGGTACTTGAGAAGAGGGTCATTTCGATTGTTCATGAACAGGTGAGTCTTCGCGTTTTCAAACCTCTTTCTCTGGTTTAGTGTTCTATTTGCTTAAGGGCAAGCAAAGGATAAGTCTAGGGGAGTTGATATATCATGGTTTTTACCCTGTTTAGACCATGATATAAGTCCTTTTTATAGAGTCTTTCTAGTGTTTTGTAGTATTTTAGAGTCTTTTACAGGTCTTAGCACGTTTGGAGCCTAATTGGAGTTATTGGAGCTTTCTAGAGTAGTTTGGTGCAAGGGCTGAAGTTCGTGTTCCTGAGTACCTGATTTCACGACAAGCATCGATCGATACCCCCTGGTATCGATCGATACCCATCGCAGCAAGACACGACCCGCGAGTTTTCCAAGACTTGAAGAATTGCAAAAGTGCCCAGAAGTCTTTATAAATTACAAGAAGACCCCAACTCGTGTTTTAGGTTAGAAATAGGATTTTACAACCACCTGTTTAGGCTATGCTTTATTTTGTATTGCTTTGATTACTTTGGTTTTAGAGAGACAAGTCTGAATCTCCATTCGTCCGAGATCAGATCTCTAAACCCTTCTTTATATTCTATTGATGATTTATTCAGATATGTTGATCGTTTCATTCTCCATGTCTGAGTAGATCCACTTTAGGTTTAGGGTTTTCTCATAAAGGATTTCTTTGAATGCTAGGTTAATTATCTGTTTAGGATTCACCATCTGAATTAGTTATTCGCTTTAGGTTGTTTTCAAAGCTAATTCTTGGTTGACGAATCTGGAACTTAGACCTTAGGATAATTGATTAGGCACGACAGTGCGATTAATTACCTGATAGAACCTTAGGTGAGCAAATTGATTATTCGCAAAGAGATTTGGTTTAATTGATTTGTGAACATATCAAACCTGAACTTTAAAGCTTATTTAGACTTTAGGATTCGCAAAGAGATTTGGAATTCCTAGGATTTAGATTTAGATAATTCTCGCAACGACAGTTGGTTAATTATACCTTAGTGATTTGAATTCAAGAACTGCGCTAAATCTGAATCCTGCTAGTTAGTTTATCTGCATTCATTGATTTTCTGAGAAAAACCATGGGCCTATATTTTCCCAATTGAATTACAACTCCTTTAATTTCTGCATTGCTGTTAATTACATCTGTTTGGCTTAGCTTAATTCTCAACTATATAATCTATTGTGTGATCTTTGTGAGTCTTTGTGGTTCGACCCCTAGCTATATTACGACTATTGCTTTAGTACTGTTAGGGTATTAAATTGAGCATATCACATGCACACAAGGTGTTCGATGAAATGTCTAGAAAACTTCTAAGCATGCTTTTCATTCTAAGTGATTGGTGGATGCTGACTTTATGATGAATTGTTGACTAAAATAGACTTGTGGTAAACTATGGATTATCTAAGTGATCGGTGGATGCTGACTTTAGATGATCCATACAATGATTATTGTCATGGAAGTGAACTAATCTACTTGAAAGTGTTCCATGTCATAAGAATAAATGTGCATTGAATGTTTAGGCATCGTTAGTCAATTGCCTTGATGGTTAGATGATGATGATTTAGGTTGATTCTTGTTAGGTCCTTCACTTAGGTTGACCTTTAAGCTAGTTTTGGATTGAGAGATCAAAGCTAGAGCTTAAGCATTTCACGCCCGATAGATGTTCGATGAAATGCTTGAACCAAACCTTTTGTGAGATTTTCATGCCTAGCCAACGAGAGTTGATGTCTATGGTGATTAGTGAACTAATTGGGATTAGATTTCAATGCTTGTTAATCATCTTATCACAGACGATGGTTTGTTCTTGATTTGGTGATTAACAAAGTGATTAGTGCCACGACGGTGGATTAGTCATAATTGTGAATCCCATGTTCTAGGATAGTGATTCATTGTTTGATTGTTACCCATCTCATTGATAGTTTAGTTCATGATCCACATTTCTATCTTTGTTTTCCTTCTTGCATTTGTTTTCTTTTCCATAAACATAAAAACCCAAAAACATTTGCTCTAGCTGAGGAAGTTTCATGTATTCTTGGTGTTTCAATCTTAACCTCCGTGGTTCGATATCTTAAATACTACAATGACATGAGTGGGATTTGAGTAATTGATTAGTAAAAATCCCACTATCAATTTGGCGCCGTTGCGGGGGAGGTTTAGCATTGATCATTAGGATTTTGATTCTTCTTGAGACTAGAGCTTTTTATTTTCTTTTGTTGCTAATCTTTTCACTTTTCTTGTGATTTTCATGAAGGGAGTGACAATGAGGAAGCAACCGTCAAGCTAGTGACGTTAAACGCGCCCTTGGGGACCTCCCCAAGCCTATCTATTGTCGAGCTTGAGACACAAAACAAGCAATCAATAAGGGTCTTTTGGGTCCAAGGTCGTGGCAAGGCTCATTGGTGGTGATGTCGAAAGCTCTTCCTTCATCTCCATTCATCTAGCCTCACTCCTCATTTGTAAGTACTTCTTTCCTTTTGAGTCTCTTTGCATTTTTAACTTTCATTTTTGGTCTCTCTCTTGAACTTCTTTCACACCGAGACGTTGTGATTTAAGTTTGGGGGAGGGACCGGCGTCTAATTATGTGTTTTGTGATCTTATTTTGCCTTTTGCATCTTGAGTCTCATGCATTTTCAATAATTTTGAAAAATTTTGAAATTGTTTGCATTTCATATCTAGGATTGAGTCTAGATGCATATCATATTAGGTAGCTTTGCATGAGAATTAGGAGCAATGATAGATTATCTTTGTAAAGTATCATTTTTAGAGCTTGATTCAATGCCCTCGTTGTTTGTTGTTTGATGCTTTTGATCTCGTGTTGAAATCAATGATGAACCATATCTCGATCTTGCATTTCATTACTAGTGTCTTAGCTAAAGCAAGTTTTGATTTGATTCCAATCCCACCTAAGTGAACCATAATTTTGACATTGAAATTATCATGCTTGTGCATATTGCATAGTGAATTCATGGTTACCATATACATACTTGGGCTCTCTTATCCTTTCCACCACTCTTTTGCTAGTCCAAGTAGCTGATTGCTATCATTGGAACGGTTTACCATACCTTTAACCTACCCTCCGTTCAAGCCAAAATCTTTAGTGTGCGTATGTGAGGCCTAATTTTTTGAGTAAGCTTGGCAAAAAGTGTTGAGTTTATGGCGACAAGGATATGTTTGCATGTAGATCTAGCCGAACATCAAAAGCTAGACTAGGTTAGGCTCGTGGGAAAGGGAAGTTTTGAGTTTGGTGTGAAAGAAATGGTGTGACTAATGGGATTGTGGATAAGAAGGAAGTGAGTTCAAAACAATGAAGTGAAGGTGAAAGGGGAATGCAATATTGTGATGTTGTTAGTGCAAGTTATCAAGAATAGCTCTTAGTGATAGTTATAGCCTCATAGAAATAAAGGAAAAAGCCAAAAATTGGCTAAGACATCAATTGGTAAATGATGAGGCAAGGCAAAGAAAAAAAGAAAGAAAGAAGAGCTAAAGAAACAACAAAAAGAAGCACGAGACCACAAGATTCAATGGAGAAGAATAAATTCCCCAAGTGAGAAAGGATGAAGTGGAATGATGTGGACATCAAATCATCATATCCACATGAAGAGGAAACAATGCCAAGACTTGTGGAGACTCAAGACATTCACCCAAAAACAGGCCCAATCGAAGAGAAACTACCAAATCCACCCGATTTCAAGTATGGCCCAAAAGATGAAGTCCACAACCCAAGTATGAAGCGGCCCATCCCTGAGCCCCCTTGGCATGTATTTGTGGGCCTCTTAAGAGTCCATAACCGTGGAGAACAGATCCATACCAACCAGGATCCACCCGATGCCACCAAATCAATCCGACGGGTCCGTTTTTGTCCATTTAAGGAAAGTCGTCAAACTCCTTTGACCAGCGCATCTCTCTTCATTAATCTAGACATTCAAAGCCTATCAAAGAGTCATGGGAGAGAGCTAATACAAGGAATCACGTCCATATACAAGGGAGATCATACTTTCCATTATTGGCCTCGTTCACACCTTGCCATTAACTTCCGATTGCTAGGCGATTCAAAGCTGATTGAAAGAGAGAGCTTTAATGCTAATTGGATGGGGTTGAATGCTGATTGAGACGTCAATTATCCTTGCCTTATCAAGACCACGAGCCAGCTTCACTTTAACACACCATTTGGATGCACAAGGCCAGCCCCAACGTCTCCATTCAACCCGAGAAATCATTTCCATTTATTGTTGATTTATTTGTTTCCATGTTTTATATTTTAGACCATAAGTTAGTTGTATTATGAGCCTATAAAAGCTCATTTGAACAATTATATTAGACACCTCGAAATTGAATAAAAGTAGTAAAGCTATTGTTTTTTGGTTCTTCTAAAACGTGTCTCTCTCTTTGTCTCGTGAGCAAGTCCGAGTTTAGAGAACTCTTGAAGTATCAGTAGGCTTTCGCACCTATTGTGGTTCACCTCAATCCACCCACGCTTCCATCCTACCCCGGCTTAAACAAGGAGCGACCTTAGTCCAATTGTCTAGACCACCCGGCCTAGTACCTTAGGCCGTCAGCTCGTATCATTTTGGTATCAGAGCTTCAAAAGCTCCTATCCTCTATCGTTTTCATTTCTGTTTCGTTTTTTTCTTTTTATCAAAAA
>PKML01000490.1:65801-77068 GCA_002933935.1 Eutrema yunnanense
CCGATTTGTTTTCAGATTTTCAAAAAAAAAAAAAAAAAAAAAAAAGATCATCTTCTTTCTATTCCTCTTTTTGTTTTCAATCCTTGTGTATTCTTTCTCTTGGTGTCATTTATACCATTGAGTAATGATTATCAATAAAGGAGACACGGCTGTCTTTTGGAAATTGCTCTCAGTTATCCAGAATGAAATCAATAATATTGATAAAAAAACTCACACGCTTAGAAGAAAAGAGGGGAATAAAGGTGGAAAGAAATGTTGACACGATCATCAAACTAGTAGATGAAACAAAAGCAACACCAAAACCGAAGATGTCCATTGCATTGCTACCCAAGGAGCCTGGGCCGCCTGATCCACCAAAATTGTCTCCATGTCATTCCTCACCCCCACTCACCATCGATAAGGAACAATCAGCGGAGGAAGTCCAACCCCATTCCAAAGACAACTCGAGGTCGCAAGAACACGTTTTGAGGACAAAACTTTCTCAAGAAGGAGGGAGTGATGTGGACATCAAATCATCATATCCACATGAAGAGGAAACAATGCCAAGACTTGTGGAGACTCAAGACATTCACCCAAAAACAGGCCCAATCGAAGAGAAACTACCAAATCCACCCGATTTCAAGTATGGCCCAAAAGATGAAGTCCACAACCCAAGTATGAAGCGGCCCATCCCTGAGCCCCCTTGGC
Source organism: Eutrema yunnanense (assembly GCA_002933935.1). Taxonomy (NCBI): domain Eukaryota; kingdom Viridiplantae; phylum Streptophyta; class Magnoliopsida; order Brassicales; family Brassicaceae; genus Eutrema; species Eutrema yunnanense. The sequence continues at coordinate 66,489 of PKML01000490.1, forward strand.
ATGTATTTGTGGGCCTCTTAAGAGTCCATAACCGTGGAGAACAGAAACATACCAACCAGGATCCACCCGATGCCACCAAATCAATCCGACGGGTCCGTTCTTCTCCATTTAAGGAAACTCGTCAAACTCCTTTGACCAGCGCATCTCTCTTCATTAATCTAGACATTCAAAGCCTATCAAAGAGTCATGGGAGAGAGCTAATACAAGGAATCACGTCCATATACAAGGGAGATCATACTTTCCATTATTGGCCTCGTCCACACCTTGCCATTAACTTCCGATTGCTAGGAGATTCAAAGCTGATTGAGAGAGAGAGCTTTAATGCTAATTGGAAGGGGTTAAATGCTGATTGAGACGTCAATTATCCTTGCCTTATCAAGACCATGAGCCAGCTTCACTTTAACACACCATTTGGATGCACAAGGCCAGCCCCAACGTCTCTATTCAACCCAAGAAATCATTTCCATTTATTGTTGATTTATTTGTTTCCATGTTTTATATTTTAGACCATAAGCTAGTTGTATTATAAGCCTATAAAAGCTCATTTGAACAATTATAATAGACACCTCGAAATTGAATAAAAATAGTAAAGCTATTGTTTTTGGTTCTTCCAATACGTGTCTCTCTCTTTGTCTCGTAAGCAAGTCCGAGTTTAGAGAACCCTTGTAGTATCAGTAGGCTTTCGCACCTATTGTGGTTCACCTCAATCCACCCACGCTTCCATCCTACCCCGGCTTAGACAAGAAGCGACCTTAGTCCAATTGTCTAGACCACCCGGCCTTGTACCTTAGGCCGTGAGCTCGTATCATGGAAGAATGAGCTCAAGTATGGGGCATGACGGCAAAAAGGCCAAGTGAGAAAAGGGTAGCTTATGATGAAGACTTCATGGGTAGATATGCTAGGGTTAGAGATGAATTAGGCATTGGGTAGATGTGAGTCTATCCTTTTATGCTTAGATTGCCTTTTACTCTTAGCATTTTGCTAAAGCTTGCTCATTCATTGAGAGATCCCTTGCATTAGAGTAATCCCCTACATTTGAGATCATCTTTATCTCAAGACCTTCACCATAGCCAAATGGATTCACTTGCCTTGCATAAGCATGATTCACCTGAAACGATTAATGAATTATAAATGATTGGATGACATGAATACTTGTGTAGGTTGAGGCTTGAATTTGATTCGTATAGGGAAGGATATGGCTAGCTCTTTTTGAGTAGACATGTTTGATCGCATCTTAGAGCTAGTAACTTGGACATTGAGTTGAATTCTTTTTATGGCACTTTTGGATTTGAGCTCCCATTTGAGCTCCCATGGATATAGTCAGTCCTCTTTCCCGATCTAGCCAGAAACGATTCCTCCTAATGATGACCGACTTCTTCACCAAGTGGGCCGAGGCCGAAGCCTACGCCAGAATTACGGCGGACGACGTCCGCAAATTCGTCTGGAAGTTCATCATCTGTCGCCACGGCCTGCCGTATGAGATCGTTACTGGCAACGGTGCCCAGTTCACGTCGGTGCTTTTCGAAGATTTCTGCGCCAAGTGGAAGATCAAGCTAAGTAAATCCACTCCGAGATATCCACAAGGCAACAGCAAGGCCAAGGCCACCAACAAAACCATCCTCGACGGTCTAAAAAAACGATTTAACGACAAGAAGGGCTCTTGGGCAAACAAGCTGGATGGAGTCCTCTGGTCTCACCGCACGACGCCAAGGATGGCAACAAGTCGCACACCAATTAGCATGTCTCACAGTATGGAGGCAATGGCTCCCTCAGAGGTCGGAATTCCCACTTCTCGCCGCGCTATGCTCACCCAGCATGCCGACCTGAACGACGCCGTACATCTGAGCGAGCTGGACTTTCTCGAGGAACAACGCGACCAATCCCCCCTCCGGATGCAGAATTACCAACAACTCGCCTCCAAATACTACAACAAGAAGGTCTGAGGCCGGTTCTTCGCCGAAGGCGACCTCTTCCTACGCAAGGTCTTCGAGAATACGGCCGAACTCAACTCAGGCAAACTCGGCGCCAACTGGGAAGGTCCCCACCTCATCTCCAAAATCGTTAAGCCCGGCGTCTACGAACTGGTCACATTGAACGGCGACGCAATCCCGCGCTCGTGGAACTCAATAAACCTCAAGCGCTTCTATTACTAAGCCCACGGGCTCCGCTTCACTTTCTTCCATTGCAAACAACGAATTATGATTGGCTTGATCCCTTCTACTCAAGGGTACGTAGGCAACCCCTAAACAGGGCTCAGCTATTAATCTAATAAAAAAATTTCAAGATTCATAAAAAAAGGGGCCAGTACGGTCCCCGACCTACCCCAAAGAATAAGGTCCACGAGTTTATTTCAAAAAAAAAAAGAGAGAAGAAAGGGGACCGGGCCCCAGTGCTTGCAATCTCCAGCACACAAACTATAAGTGTTAAGCCGAGCTCCAATACTCGCACTCACACAGTACACAAGCCTTAAGTACTGAAGCCGAGCTCAAAGCTCGCACTTCTACCAGACACACAAGCGTTAAGTGTCTTAAAGCCGAGCTCGCTACTCGCACCAAAAAATAGGGTACACAAGCCTTAAGGGCCTTAAGCCGAGCTACACCTCGCAACAACAAAAAATACATCAAGATACACAAGCATTAAGTATCTCAAGCCGAGCCATACCTCGCACCCAATATACAAACGCTAGAGCACGATCAACGGCCTATTCTCACATAAAGTATAACGAAAGGATATGGTCCGCGACCTATTCTACCAAACTCAAATAAACTGCCACCAAGCCAAGCTCGTGCCAAACACGTACGAGAGAAACGACGAAGTTCCAAACTATAAATTCATTCATTGAAAGAAGGAGCTAACGCCATTTTACATAATGGCCAACGGCCTATACAACAAAAAATAAAGAAAGAGAGAAAAAAAACAAAAACAACAAAAAAAAACAAAGAGAAGCAAATTATACAAAGGCACCAAGGCCTACAACTCCTAACTCCCGTCAACACGGGTACCATCGATGTCTTCCGGGCTCACCATCCTCGCATTGGTGCCATGCTCACCCAGAAAGGGCCGCCCAAGCTGCTCTGTCTCGCCCCCGGCCCCAACAGGCAACAAGGAAGGATCGTCCCGAGCGACCGGCGCATCATCTGGGGCCGGATCCCAAGCCGTCAGATCAAAAGGAGCAGCCGGCGCAGTGGCACCTAGGACCGGGCCCATCACTGCCGTCTCAATAGAAGCAGGAGCGACCGGTGCAGCATCTGGGGCCGGATCCCGAGCCGTCGGATCAGAAGGAGCAGCCAGCGCAGTGGCACCTAGGACCGGGCTCGTCACTGCCGCCTCAACAGAAGCAGGAGGATCTGCGGCCACCAGAGGCAAACCGGGCAGAATCTGCTGAAGCTGAACATCAGGAGTACGCTCGGAAGGAATGTACAAGTCTTCCGGGGTCAGTTCTGGAAAATCAATCTGGTCCAGCTGGGCACCATAAATCCCTTCATCCTCCTCTAGCTTCGCATATCGATACCACGGCACCGATATCCCGTCCTCATCTTCCATCCCTTTGAGGCACGCCTTCGTTCCGACCACCTGACTAAGCATTAGGTGAGGGCGTGTAGCTCGGTCGTGACCAGCAAGGTGGGCGCGAATCTTCTCCATCTTCGCATCCCACTTCTGATTCCTCCTCGCCCACTTCTCAGTAACCAGCTTATCCTCCTTAGCCACGGCCGCCTTTGCCCGCTCGATAGTGCTCTCCAGCCCCTTGACCCTAGAGCGGAACGTCTTCCGTTCCCCCCTCGCAAGAGCAAGCTCCTTCTCCAAAGAAGCAGACCGAGCTCTTTCCGCCTCCAGACCGATCAGCGCCTGGTCCGCCTCTAAAGCCCGGTGGCGGGCATGCGCCGCAGCCGCCTCCAATGCGTCTGATCGGGCCTTCTCGTCCTCCAGCTCCTTCTCGAGCCCGCGGATGCGAACCGACTAGGCCTGCTCACCGGCCTCTCTGCGCAGCTTCAAGAAGTTGATCGACGAGTCTCGCTCGGCAAGTCGCTTCTCATAGGCCTCCCCGAGAAAGGCATTACGGGCCATCGTCTGTGTCAACACCAATTGTTAGCAAACTACAAATATGCACACCTGACGAATAACACCTGTATCAACGAGAAATTCTCACCCGAGCCGCAGACCGCGCTGCGTCACGAAAAGCGTCAGACTCTACCATCTCCAAGGGCAGGGAGTGCGGATAATCTCTCCCGAACATCAACGCCTGAGCCAGCACAGCACATTCTTCCCTGTCCACAACGAACGGAGTGTACCCGTCCTCGTGACAGAAATAGAAGCTGTGGTCCCTAAGCCCCGCGTCGGAGCCTTCCGACACATCATCACCATCACCGACGCGGGCCTCAGCCCCTTCCCCAGCATCAGGATCCCGGGCATCCTCCACAAGGACGATCGTTGCGGAGCCTTCGGTCTCCCAAACTTCGGCGACGCCATCCACCAGATCCCGGCCTGCCTCGACCCCACCACCAGTTGATACTTCGACCTCCAGGGCCCCAGACTCTTCAACAGGTGGGTCGCGGGAGGACTCGGCCCCACGGCCAGACTCATCAGGCCGGGCAACCACCCGGCCTAGGGACGAAGACTCCCCCACGTCGTCCTTCTTCCATTTGGCAACTCTCTTGCCCGCTGTTGTAGCCGCCCTCTTCTTCGAAGCAGCCCCCCGTTGTTGCTCGCCCCGGCCCGCCTCTTCCCCTATCTTCTGGGCCGTGATATATCATGGTTTTTACCCCTTTTAGGCCATGATATAAGTCCGTTTTATAGAGTCTTTATTCTATTTCGTAGTATTTTAGAGTATTTTACGGGTTTTAGCACGTTTGGAGCATAATTGGAGATATTGGAGCTTTCTGGAACATTTTGGAGCAAAGTTGAAGTTCGTGTTGTTGAGTACCCGATTTCACGTCGAGCATCGATCGATACCCCCTGGTATCGATCTACACTCATCACAGCAGACACAACTCGCGACTTTAATGAAGAATTGAATAATTGCAACTTGGTCAAGAAGCCTTTATTATTTACAAGAATCCCCAAAACGTGATTTATGTTATTTATAGGGATTTTACAGCCACTTTGTTGGCTATGCTTTATTTTACTTTGATTCTACTTTTGGTTTTTGGGGAGACAACTCTGAACTCCTGTTTTCTATTGATTTCTTGGGTGATCTATTCAATCATGTTGCTTTCAATCTCCATGTCTAAGTAGATCCACTTTAGGTTCATGGTTTTCATAAGGGTTTTCTCTGAATGCTAGGTTGATTAATTTATTATGATTCACCATCTGAATTAGTTTTCGCCCTAGGTTGTGTTCAAAGCTAATTCTAGGTTGACGAATCTGGAACTTAGATCTTAGGATAATTGATTAGGCACGACAATGCGATTAATTACCTGATAGAACCTTTGGTGAGCAAATTGATTATTCGCAAAGAGATTTGGTTTAATTGATTTGTGAACATATCAAACATGATCTAAAAGCTGATTTAGACTTTAGGATTCGCAAAGAGATTTGGAATTCCTAGGATTTAGATTTAGATAATTCTCGCAACGACAGTTGGTTAATTATAGCTTAGTGATTTTTGTTCAAGAACTGCGCTAAATCTGAATCATGTTAGTTAGTTTATCTGCATTCATTGATTTTCTGAGAAATACCCTGAGCCTATCTTTCTCCAATTGAATTACAACACTTTTAATTTCTGCACTGTTTTCAATTACATCTTTTGGCTTAGCTTAATTCGATACTATATAATCTATTGTGCGTCTCTGTGACTCTTTGTGGTTCGACCCCAAGCTATACTATAACTACTGCTTTAGTACTTTTAGGGTATTAATTTGAGCATATCAAATTTGGCGCCGTTGTCGGGGATCGAACCCGGGTCACCCGCGTGACAGGCTGGAATACTTACCACTATACTACAACGACTGCTTTAGTACTTTTAGGGTATTAATTTGAGCATATCAGGCCGCTCTCGCCGAGTCGGCACCTCAAGCACAGGAGGCGGGGGCGCAATAAAAGAATCCGCGTACAGCGGAATATCAAACCGGGAACGACCTGCAATTCAACATACCGTCAGCTCAGTATATGTAGTTCCATAACAAAAAAAAAAAAAAAAAAAACCGACCTCCGGCCATCGCTTTAGCTACTCTCCCCGAAGTGAATGACTTCCACTCTCTTTCGCCCACCGTCCTGAACACCGCAAGGATACCTTCGTAGGCCGACAACTTATATCTGGAAGAATGAGGACCTGAAAACAGAGCAAGTAGCGTCAGTATAAACGAACACAGAAAAGAAAGCAATTCGATCTACAGACCCCTATCCGGGGAGAAATTCAAACCCCGGGTGTATCTCGCTGACGGGTCGAGTCCAACCGCTTCGGTAGCCCGGATGTAGTAGTAGCTGCGGGACCAGTTCTCGACCTTGGACAACTTGATGGCCTTAGCCCTCGAACTGCTAACCTCAACTATATTCGCCGCAGGCTTAAAAGCGGCGTAGTAGGTCCCCGGGATCCCAGGATTCGCCTTCTGCAAGGTGAGAGCCTCGAACATAGGAACCGTCACCGCCACATCGCACTCCCACCCCATGGTCAGCAACACGATCATTCCCTGAATCGTGGACGGGCAGATTTTCGAGAAGGCCAAACCCCGCGCCTGGCAGTATTGGACGAACAGCTCGGGAAGAGGAAGGCGCAGCCCACACTTCAGGAAAAGCCCCTCGTACAAGCAGACGAAACCCGCCAGAGGATTCCATGGACGCTCGTCCGGCCTGGGGAGTCGAAGTTCAGTGGTAGCAGGGAAATCGCACAGCTCCCTCAACAGGGTAACTGTCTCCGGCGTACTCCAGGTCGGCGACCCGCCCTGTTCATAGAGAACCAGAGGAGACCTCTTTGTCTGGGCCGCCCGCACTCCTCCACCACGACCTCCTCGACGTCCGCCTCGATCGATGGCCCGCCCGGCTCCTCACCCTCCCGGATCCGCACCGCGACCACTAGAGGAGGACCTTACCACCGCATTCCTCCTGTGATGAGTCCCGGGAAGTAACGGAGCGGCCCCCGAAGTCGAAGGAGCAGACTGTACCCCGCTCTCATCACCGCGACGCGGAGAAGAGACGTGCTCGGAACCATCGGGAGAAGAACTCCCCGCCGAGGATTCGCCACTGTTATCATGAGACGCCGACTCCTCACTAGATTCGACCCTGATTTCGTCGAGTATCGGCGCCATTTCACAGAGAAGAAGAAGGAACTACGGTATCCCTCCCTAGAATCGAATCGCGAAAAGAATTTAAAAGAAATCGACAACTGAAAAATCAGAGAGAAGAAGAAGAGTTACCTTAAGAGTTTGCGCAGAAGAGTTTAACTGAAGGAATAAGAGGGGATTAAATAGAAAGAAGGGGGACAGCGAAGAGACATACGGACACGTGTCGAGAGAACGCGTTCCCCAAAACCCTAATGATGGCGTCTCTTCGCTTTCTCCGCGCAGAAAGTAGGAAATGCCTCGATAAACGCAAAGCGTCTTTCGTACGCACACGCGTGAGCAATACGCATAGAAAGTAGAACGTCGCCTCGGTCCCCCCGCGTGATGGGCACGCGCCAACAATCTCCGGATCTTCGGAGAAACCAACACGTATGAGCAAGGGTTCGAATCTAAACGATAACATCTCGCGCTCAACCACTTAATCTCGAACAACCGACCTGAGATGCGCCGAGCTAACGCAAGATCAACTTCGATACATTCACCACGCCTCATGGCACCGAACTTGGGGGGCCTATTGTTGGAGGTGGGCTTAGCACCCCCGATTAGCTAGCCTCATCTCAACAAAAAGGCCCTTCTCGATTGCATCAATTAGAAGTTAACGGTTGACAAAAAGAAACACCGAGCTGGCAGCCCGGGCTTCAGCCTCGAACCCCGCCAAGCCCATAGAAGCGCGCCCCGGGCTCGGACTGATAACTCACCAACCCCAATCAGAGGGGCAGAAGGAGAGAAGGACGCGTGGAAGGTAGTTGACTGAACAGTACGCTACCCTGTAGGGGGATGGTGCTGAACTCGACATCTCGCCAACTCTGCACGAAGATCTAAAGGGGAAGCGACACGTGGAAGGCGGTTGACCGAACATTATGCTATCTCCGTAGAGGTATGGCGCCGAGCTCATCATGACCTATCTGCCATAGGGGTTGAAACACGCCTCTTCGAGGGGCCTTACCCCCAAAGGGCGCTAAAGGCGACAGGTCGCTCCTGAATTTCGGGGAATAAGAAGTCAACCCCTGCTATATATACCCCTTAATATGCATTTATGAGGGGGATCACGCATTTTTACTCTCTCTCTCTCCCAAGATATTACACCCGACCTCTCTGTAAGGAAACAAGGAAACGCCGTTTAGAGCACCGAACTGGATTCATGTCGGAACCAGTTCACAAATCTAAATCGTTCGTCCTTTTCGATTATTAATAAAAAGAACACGGTCCCCGACCTGTTCATCACAATTTACGACCTCTTTTCTTTCAACCCCGACCTGATCAAAAGTCAAAATAACTCGTTCTATTAACGGAAATCTCACCTCTCAACCTCTTAATATACCTTTAATCATCCTTAGTGATCTTTCAGATCAACATCAGTGTCGATCGATATTGCCTAGTATCGGTCGATACTCATCGAAGCAGACGCAACCCGCGACTTTAATGAAGAGTTGAAGAATTGCAAAATTACCCAGAAGTCTTTATTATTTACAAGAAACCCCAAAACGTGATTTAGGTTATTTAATAGGATTTTACAGCCACTTTGGTTGTGTGCTTTTTGTTCTAAGTTTTATGATACTTTGGTTTTGTGAGAGAGCTTTTGAAGGGAGATAAGTCTGAAACTCTATTCGTCCGAGAGAAGATTTCGAACCCTTTTGTTATTCTTTCTATTTTATTTGATGATTTATTCAAATATGTTTATTGTTTCAATTTCCATGTCTGAGTAGATCTCTTGTTAGGTTCAGGGTTCTCATAAGGGTTTTCTCTGAATGCTAGGTTGATTAGTTATTAGGATTCACTATCTGAATTAGTTCTTCACCGTAGGTTGTTTGCAAAGCTAATTCTAGATTGATCACCTAGAACTTAGATCTTAGGATAATTGATTAGGCGCGAGAGTGCGATTAATTACCTGATAGAACATAGGGTGAGCAAACTAACTATTCGCAAAGGAATTTGGTTTAGTTGTTTGGTGAACAAATCAAACCTGATTAAAAAGCTGATTTAGACTTTAAGATTCGCAAAAGAATTTGGAATTCCTAACATTGAGATTTATATATTTTTTGCAACGGAAGTTGGTTAATTATATCTTAGTGATTTGAGTTCAAGAACCGTGCTAAATCTGAATCCTGCTAGTTAGTTGATATATCATAGTTTTTACCCTATTTAAGCCATGATATAAGTCTTTTTTATAGAGTCTTTATAGTATTATGGAGTCTTTTTGAGTCCTTTACAGGTCTTAGCACGCTTGGAGTATTATTGGAATTATTGGAGCTTTCTGGACCAATTTGGAGCAGAAGCTGAAGTCGTGTTGCTGAGTAGCTGATTTTACGACAAGCATCGATCGATACCCCCTGGTATCGATCGATACTCATCGCAGCAAGACACGATCCGCGAGTTTTCCAAGATTTGAAGAATTGCAAAAGTGCCCAAAAGTCTTTAATAATTACAAGAAGACTCCAAGCCGTGATTTAAGTTATAAATAGGATTTTACAGCCATCTGTTTAGCCTATGGTTTATTTTGCTTTAGTTTAAGAGAGATTTTGGTGAGAGAGACAAGTCTGATTTCCCTTCGTCCGAGATCAGATCTCAAAACCTTTGTTTCTCTTTCTGATTTTATATAGAGTATTTATTCAAACATGTGTATTAATTTAATCTCCATGTCTGAGAAGATCTCTTGTTAGGTTTGAGGATTCTCATAAGGGATTTCTTTGAATGCTAGGTTGATTAGTTATTTAGGGTTCATAATCTGAATTAGTTCTTCGCCTTAGGTTGTTCTCAAAGCTAATTCTAGATTGATCACCTGGAACTTAGATCTTAGGATAATTGATTAGGCACGACAGTGCGATTAATTACCTGATAGAACTTAGGGTGAGCAAATTGATTATTCGCAAAGAGATTTGGTTTAATTGATTTGTGAACATATCAAACTTGAAATTAAGGCTGATTTATTCTTAGGGATTTGCAAAGAAATTTAGGATTCTGAAGTTTAGATTTAGATAGTTTTCGCAACGACAGTTGGTTAATTATGTTCTAGTGATTTGAGTTTGAGAACCGTGCGTAACCTGAACCCTGCTTAGTTAGTTTATTTGCATTCATTGATTTCCTGAGAAATATCCCTGAACCTATCTTTCTCCCATTGAATACAACTCGTTCACTACTTCCTGTTTTCTGCTAAACCTGAATTGTTTAGCTTAGCTTGATACTATATAATTTATTGCGTGATTTCTGTGAGTCCTTGTGTTCGACCCCTAGCTTTATTACAACTACTGCTTTAGTACTGTTAGGGTATTAAATTGAGCATATCAATTTTGGCGCCGTTGCCGGGGA
>PKML01000490.1:94665-115345 GCA_002933935.1 Eutrema yunnanense
CTGTTTTCTGCTTAACCTGAATTGCTTAGCTTAGCTTGATTTCTATAATTTATTGAGTGATTTCTGTGGATCCTTGTGTTCGACCCCTAACTAGATTACAACAACTGCTTTAGTACTGTTAGGGTATTAAATTGAGCATATCAGACCTAAACACAGGAATCGCCATACAAGCCATAAAAATGCATAAATCAACTCAACAAAGCATCACGCAAGCTTAATTGCTAACCTTTGGTCACAACTCACCTTAAACACGATGGATCGAGCTCTAAAACAACTTCCCGAGCTCAAGATCGATCTCCCTCTCTTCTCACAAGTTCCCGCCAAATCCAAGCTCTTCCAACCCCTTCTTCAAGCTTCTCTCCAAGCTCAAACACTCTTGATCTCGCAAGATCCAAGCTTCGCCAAGCTTTTCTTTCTCTCTCTCTCTTTCTCCTTCTCTCACGCTCTTTTTCCTTCTCTATCGCGACCAACTCTGGTCTTATCCTCAAAAGATAGGCTTTTATACTCGAAAGAAGATAAGAGAAGAAGACAACCAGGAGAAAAACCCGGCTGGTGTCGATCGATACAGGCCGGTATCGATCGATACCACCCCCGGAACAACCCGAATTAATTATTTTCCCCCAATAATCAATTCTTCCGGAACGCGGGCATTACAATATCAATGACTGAGGAGTTTATGGAGGTGTTCATGGATGACTTTTCTGTGTATGGATCGTCATTCAAGGATTGTCTGGATAACTAGTGCAAGGTGCTTCAACGATGCGAGGAGAAGCACTTTGTTCTTAATTGGGAGAAGTGCCACTTCATGGTACAAGATGGCATTGTTCTTGGGCACAAAGTTTCTAAGGCAGGGATCGAAGTCGACAAAGCTAGGATTCAGGTCATGACGAGCCTGCAACCTCCACGATATGTTCATGAGATACGAAGCTTCTTTGGTCATGTTGGGTTTTACAGGAGGTTCCTCAAGGATTTCTCTAAGCTTGCACGCCCACTCACCGCCCTGTTATGTAAAGAAGTCAAATTTGACTTCACATCTGATTGCCTTGCAGCCTTTGAGGAAATTAAGAAGGCATTGGTGAGTGCCCCTATTGTCCAACCACCTGATTGGAGTTTACCTTTTGAGGTTATGTGCGATGCAAGTGATTTTGCTGCTGGAGCTGTGTTGGGTCAGAGGAAAGACAAGCAGCTCCATGCAATTTATTATGCCAGCAGGACGTTGGATGATGCTCAGCAAAATTACAGCACCACTGAGAAGGAGTTACTTGCAGTTGTTTTCTCTTTTGAGAAATTTCGGTCCTACTTGATTGGGAGCAAGTTTATTGTTCACACAGAACATGCTACTCTCAAATACCTGCTGAAGAACAAGGACCACAAGCCTTGTCTATGCCGATGGGTTCTTTTGCTCCAAGGGTTCGATATCGAGATCAAGGACAAGAAAGGAGTTGAGAATGGCGTTGCTGACCACTTATCGCGATTAAAGGTCGATGAAGTCGTACCTATTGATGATTTCTTGCCAGAGGAGGGTATTTACTTCATTGAAGCTCAGCTTCAAGACGTATGTCCCGAAAATCTGCAATTTTCACGAGTGCATACTTTCGGTATCGATCGATACTCACCTAGTATCGGTCGATACCCTACGCGATTTGGACCTGCTTTGTCTGCAGAGCACTTCGACTCTTATGATGCATATCTAGCTGCAGTATCTAGTCCTGCACGACCATGGTACGCTGATATTGCCAACTACCTTGCTGTAGAGACTGAGCCACAACATCCCACAAAGTATGCGAGGAAGAAGTTTATGCGCGAGATGAGGAGATTCTTCTGGGATGAGCCTTACTTTTACAAGCACTGCTCAGATCGTATCTACAGAAGATGCGTTGCAGAGTCTGAGGTGCATGCGATTCTTTTTCATTGTCATGGGTCTGAGTATGCTGGACACTTTGCTACTTTCAAGACAGTGTCCAAAGTTCTTCAAGCAGGTTTTTGGTGGCCTAATATGTTCAAGGATGCTCATGCCTATATCTCACAGTGTGATGTCTATCAGAGGAGAGGGAAGATCAACAAGAAACATGAGATGCCACAGAATTTTATCGTTGAGGTTGAAGTTTTCGATTGTTGGGGCATTGACTTTATGGGTCCCTTTCCCTCGTCACACAAGAACAGATACATCATGGTTGCTGTGGACTATGTGTCCAAATGGGTGGAAGCGATTGCTAGTCCAACCAATGACTCTGTGATGGTTCTTAAGCTGTTTAAGACCATCATTTTCCCACGATTTGGAGTGCCTCGTATTGTTATAAATGATGGTGGCAGCCACTTTATTAACAAAGTTTTTGAGAAGTTGCTGAAGAAGCATGGTGTTAATTATCGTGTGGCTACTTCATATCACCCTTAAACCAGTGGGCAAGTAGAGGTCTCCAACCGGCCGATCAAGGAGATTTTGGAGAAGATAGTGGGTACTTCTAGGAAGGATTGGTCTACGAAGCTGGATGACGCGCTATGGGCTTATAGGACTGCTTTCAAGACACTGTTGGGTACTACACCATTTCACTTGCTGTATGGGAAAGCATTTCACCTTCCAGTGGAGATCGAGCACAAGGCAGCGTGGGCGACGAAGTTGCTGAACTTTGACATCAAACCTGCAGCTGAGAGGAGATTGATTCAGCTGAATGAGTTGGATGAGATTAGGCACCACGCCTACGAGAACTCGAAGCTGTACAAGGAGAGAACTAAGGCCTATCATGATAAAAAGATCATCTCCAAACATTTCGAGCCGAACGATCAGGTACTTTTGTATAACTCTCATTTGCAATTGTTTCCTGGTAAACTGCGTTCTAGTTGGTCAGGTCCCTTCACAATCAAGGAGGTCAGACCACATGGTGCCGTCGTGCTGATTAGTCCTACAGGCGATGAATTTACTGTCAATGGACAGAGGGTGAAACACTATTCGGCGAGAGCCGAGATTCCAACAGGGCAGATAATGCCTTTGGATGATGCACCAACAGCCTGAATGGCGTTACAGTCAAGCTAATGACGTTAAACGAGCGCTTGGTGGGAGGCAACCCACTGGTGAGTCTGTTTTTTAGTCTTTTTCTTTTTATTTTTCGTTTTGTGTATGTGTCAGGATTAACAAGGAACAAAAACTCGAAATCGCCCGAGTATCGACCAATACCCCCATTGGTATCGGTCGACACCCTACGCGAATGAGAAGGTTCATTGTATCGACTTAAGCCTGTTATCGATCGATACCAGGCCATGTGTCGGTCGATACTCAATGTTCCAGCACAGTAACTTCTTGTTTTTCCCAATTTTATTCTATTCTTTTGTTTTCTTTTAATGACTCTAGGCTAGATAACACTGGGGACAGTGTTGTTCAAGTCTGGGGGAGGTAGTCACTGACAATGTTTTTGTTTTTCTTAGATTCAGTCGTTTTGTGTCAAAATTTATTTTATTGAGTCAGAACGCTGTTGGAGACTGTGATCTTTTTCTTGAATCTGTTGATCTGACCTTGATTCTAAGTGACCATTGTTACAGAATCAGTTACAGATCGATTAATGAAAAATCCAAAGGCTGGCCAGTTGACTAGAAGACACTCATGTTTCCAGCAAATTTCTTTAAAGCCTAAGCCAAAATTTTGCACTTCATCGATGTGGTTGGTATCCATAGAGCTTGATTCCTCATTCGTATCTGACAAAGGAACCCACGTGTTTAAAGTAATGGTATCTCTCTCCCTGTTACAAGTTAATTAATAAGATGCATTAAAAGATGAAATAATTTTCTTCTGAGTAGAGGGTTAAAAAAATTTCCAACGATCCCATTATTCTACTTCACATGAGATGATCACACAAAGGTGGAAGCGAGGTTAGGAAAATTTCTTGTGATACCATTATTCGCCTACACCTTTGATTACTTTTGAGGGAAGAACCGGGAATTCGGTGGCAAACACCATCAATACTCGCGTTTCGAACCTTAATTTATATATGCAAGAAACATATTGAGAAATAAGTCTGGGGGAAAGAAATAATACCAGAAAGTGTGAAATTGGGTGGTTCCTTATCATGATATTGTATGGGAAAGAATCTAGAAGGTTCTTGGTATTAATCACAGCAATGAAACTGGCGAGGATGGGTGGATTGAACGATGCTGTGAAATAATGTGTGTAGTCTGGAAAGCTGCGAATGTCTACGAAGAAATGCATGGTGGTTAGATCTAAAAGCTGGTTATGTGATATGTGAAGCACTAAGGAAAAGGGTCATTGCAATGTTTCATGAAGGCCATGTTTGGTTGTTCATCCAGATGGATCATCTGGGTGAAAATGACAAATGATGTTTGTTTTAGTGCTAAAATCATTAACATCCAAATGATCCATCTAGATGATTATTAAAACTTATGAATAAAAAAAAAGACTCAGCTGGCGGCTCCAAACTGGTTCAGCTGGATGAATCAGCTCAGTAAAAAAAAATTTGACAAAAGTACCCCTGACGAAATAAGAAAATTACTCTGCAAAAACCTAGATCTAACGCAAAGACAGAGCTCCTAGTTTCTCTCTGGTTGGCTTCTCCGATTCTTCTCTTCTCCGACTCTCGACTTCGGCGGCTTCTCTCCGTTGGCTTCGACTCCGGCGGCTTCTCTCCGGTAAGCTTCTTCGGCGGCTTCTCTCCGGTAAGCTTCTTCAGCGGCTTCTCTCCGGCGACTCTGGTAAGCTTCTTCTCTCTTTCTCTCTTTTTCTTCAGCTTTCTCCTAGTTTTTTTTTAAATTCTCACTCCGGTGAGCTTCTTATGTCGATTTCCGTTAGTCTTAGTGAGTTATTGGTGAATCTATGTGACTTGCATTCTGGGTTTTTTGAATACTACAGTTCCGAGATACCATTGATTTTTCTGGGTTTTGATTTTCCCAGTTACTGGTATATTGCATTTTTTGGGTTTTGATTTTTTCTGGGTTTTGATTTTTCTGGGTTTTGATTGTACGGCTTTCTACTTACTAGGTTTGCAATTTTGTTTCTTAGGAAACCAATTCAATGTTAACGGAAACATTGGTTGAAGGAAATTTGTTTATGTGCTTATGTTAACGAATTTGCTTATTATGTGCTTATGTTAACGGAAACATTGGTTGAAGAACTTATTCTTGTAAGATTGATGGCTGATCTTACTAGGGTTGGACTAGTAATGTGGTTTGCTTACTAGGGTTGGACTAGTTACTGCAATTTACAATCTCTATATTTAATAGAGACGGTATGTGGTTCAGATAGAGTAAGCCTTTCTAAATTGATTAAGATGTTTGTTTATCAATCACTTGGTGGAATGTGGTTTGCTTTTGATTGGTATAAATTGGAAGTTTAGTAAAAACTTCTTAACTTGAAAAGTAATCCTATTTTCTGTCAGATAAGATCACGAGCATCCATTGTTGTTTCACGAGCATCCATTTGTGTTTAATCACAATGTCCATCTAGTTTTTTTAACTCTAGTGTCTTATTTGTGTTTCTTTTGAACTCTAGTATCTTATTTTGTGTATGAGAAGCAGGTTTATTTTGAGTGAATGAGAATGAGAATGTTTTGTTTATCTTATCTTGTTATTTTGTTTTTTTTTCAAGTTATGATTCTTATTTTGAGTGAATGTGCATGAGAATGTTTTGTTTTTGCAGAATACATAATGGACTTTTAAAGAAGAGTATCGGATCTTAAAGAAGAGCAACGGATCTTGTAAGTTTCTTCTTTGTTATGTTTTCAATGTTTCTTCTTATGTTTGTATATCTCTCCTTACATTTCATTTGACTTATGTTGTGCTGCTTATGTTGAAGAGATGAATAGTAAGGTAATAGTCTTCTTTATTCTGGTTTTGATGTCTTCTTGGTTTGTTGATGTCTTCTTTATTCTGGTTTTGATGTCTTCTTGGTTTGTTGATGTCTTCTTTATTCTGGTTTTGCACGAAACATTTAGATTTTTAGTTGAGGATGATGACATGGAGTTGATACTAGAGGAGGAGAAAACCATGTATGCTCTTATAGAAGATATGTACAGAGTGAAAGAAGTTAGTACTGAGAGACAACTAGTGAGGAGAAACAGAGGAGAAGGTTGGCGTCGTGTGCAGCGATTAATATCCGAATCTCAGGTACAATGCTTTGACATTTTCCGCATGCAACAAACAACGTTTAGGAGCTTGTGTAAGTTGCTGTCTAAAAAGTATAACCTAGAGGAATCTGGTCAGATTTATAATGAAGAGAGTGTGGCAATTTTTGTTGAGATGGTTGCACAAGATTTCACTCTTAGGGTATTAGTCGAGCGTTATCAGCATTCTCTAGAAACGGTGAAAAGGAAGATAGATGATGTCTTAAGTGCTTTGTTAAAGCTTGCAGCAGACATTGTAAAACCCACTAGGGATGAGTTTTTGATGATTTCACTCTTAGGGTATTTTTCTTGTATCTTTTAGTTATATCAAGTATTATGATTTGTTTTTGATGTTTAATGTTTTGTTTTGTGTTCTATCTTACAGCTTACAGCTTCTTGGTTCTTTTTATTTGCAGGAACATGTTTTCAAGCACAAGCCCTTTGGTGGCAAATAACTAGTTGTCTTTATTTCGTCTCATAGCTTTTAAAAGCTTTGGTTCTAACACTAACTAGAATATTGATAATTATGTATTGTTTTGCCACAGCTCAAATGTTTCGTGTCTGAGTAACTATATATGTCCTAAACATAAGTTTAATGTCGTTTAATGTTTCTGTTTGTATCATATTGTATTTGACATGATGATGGTGATCTTGCTTGAAACATTTGGCTGTGTATTTGATGGTATTTGAAACAGAGCAAAAACAGAGTATAGACACCATATATGAATCATATTTGTATTTTTTGGTGATTTCAAATTTATATGTATTTATGATGATTTCAAATTTTATGAATTTATACTTTTTTTATCAATTATGTGATGAAATTTCTTATAAAAATGTTATATTTCATGAATTTAGAAACTTATATGATTAAGATCATGTTGTAAAACTAATATAATTAAGATCATGATTAAATAAGAAACATGGGCAATTTAGACATTTTTTATTAATAATGAAGATGTCCATTTACATTAAAATGAACAAACAAACATATTCATCTAGATGAATCATCCAAATGAATAACAAAAATAGAAACAAACATCATCTAGATGAATCATTTAAATGCATCATTTGGATGCTTATGTCAAATGGACTACCAAACAGGGCCGAACATGTGAGTCTCTATGTTTTCAAACCTCTTTCTTTGGTTTAGTTTTCTGTTTTGATTGAGGGCAAGCAAATGATAAGTCTGGGGGAGTTGATATAACATGGTTTTTACCCCTTTTAGACCATGATATAAGTCCGTTTTATAGAGTCTTTATACTATTTCGTAGTGTTTTAGAGTCTTTTATAGGTTTTAGCACGTTTGGAGCATAATTGGAGATATTGGATCTTTCTGGAGCAGTTTGGAGCAAAGCAGAAGTTCGTGTTGCTGAATACCCGATTTGACGCTCGGTATTGATCGATACTGGCTAGTATCGGTCGATACTCATCACAGCAGACACGAGTCGCGACTTTTCCAAGAGTTGAAGAATTGCAATTTGGTCCAGGAGTCTTTATTATTTACAAGAAGCCCCAAAACGTGATTTAGATTATTTATTAGGATTTTACAGCCACTTTGTTGGCTACGCTTTATTTTTATTCTGGATTTGTGAGAGAGCTTTGAAATGGAAACAAGTCTGAAACTATGTTCGTCCGAGAGAAGATTTCGAACCTTTTTGTTACTCTTTCTTATTTTCTATTGAGTATTTATTTAAACATGTTTATTGTTTCAATTTCCATGTCTGAGTAGATCTCTTGTTAGGTTTAGGGATTCTCATAAGGGATTACTTTGAATGTTAGGTTGATTAGTTGTTTAGGATTCATAATCTGAATTAGTTCTTCGCCTTAGGTTGTTCTCAAAGCTAATTTTGGATTGATCACCTAGAACTTAGATCTTAGATTAATCGATTAGGCACGACAGTGCAATTGAGTAATCTGATAGAACCTTAGGTGAGCAAATTAATTATTCGCAAGGATATTTGGTTTAATTGATTTGTGAACATATCAAACTCGAAATTAATCATGATTTATTCTTAGGAATTTGCAAAGAGATTTGGGATTCTGAAGTTTAGATTTAGATAATTCTCGCAACGACAGTTGGTTAATTATACTTTAGTGATTTGAGTTCTAGAACCGTGCGTAACCTGAACCCTGATTAGTTAGTTTATTCTTCATTCATTGATCTCCTAAGAAATATCCCTGAACCTATCTCTCTCCCATCGATTTTACAACTCGTTTACTGCTTATTGCTTTTTGTTTCATCTGAATTGCTTAGCTAGATTCGATACTATACAATCTATTGTGCCATTTCTCTGAGTTCTTGTGTTCGACCCTTGATATACTGCAGCAATTGCTTTAGTACTTTTTAGGGTATTAATTTGAGCATATCACCGGCCCGGCACCAATAGGCAGGACACGACCATATCGGGCAAGCATCAGCCGGCACACTCGCCCGGCACTCGACCATCACCCGACCAGGACCATTACCGGTCGAGCATCACAGCCATAATCCACCTGGCATTAACCCGGCGTTTGATACCGGTCGTATGTACTGGCCTGGCTTTGGCTGGTGCCTAGAACTTGACCCAAGATCCGACCGGGTCAATACCCGGTTTGTTCCGGGTTGACCCGGTCGAACCCTTACCCATATAAAAACCAAAAAAACCTAATTTTGAGTTTATGTTTTCTTTTGTTCAAAATCCTTTCCCCTTTTGAGAGAGAACTTGGATTTTGTAAATGGGATCCTTTAAGTTTATGCATTTAAGTGTTTATCTCATTGAATCTCTTCTATCTATCTTCTTTTCTTATTGATTATTCATCACCCATCAATGGATTCATCTCCTATCTCCATCGATTTTGAGATGTTCTTAATGGGTCTTGAGTAGTTTTCTAGGATCTTGAGATAGGGTAGATTAGGGTGATCCAAGGCATGGTTTATGGTGTTTAGGGATAGATTATCTTATTTCCTTCCTTGAATAGTGTCATTAATGCTAGATCTAGCTTGATGAAGTGGATCTAGATCATAAGGCATTTCATGCATACCAAGTGTTTGATGAAATGTCTTGATGAACTATTTAAGGGATTTATGCTCCTAGCCTAAGAGACTAGTTGTTTAGGGCATATCTTTGGTTGATCTTGTTATTATTCTTAATGCTTGCTAATTATTAATCCACAAATGAGAGTTTGCTAATGGATTTGATGATTAACATAGTGATTAGTTGCTTGAAAGAGAACTAATCAAGATTAGAGATCTATTGCCTACGGATAACTTGTTTGAGTGAAAGAACACCATGAATTGTGCTTGGGTCACCTTAATTCGATAACCCTATCTCTAGTTTCGCTTTCGTTATTTTAATTACATATTGTTTAGTTATTGCATTGCTTGTTTTGAATTGGATACTTAACAACAAACCACACTTGTTTAGCTTAACTTGCATGAGTTCCTTGCATTTTTAGTGATTAGAATAATCCCAATTATGGATTGATAACCTCCTTACTACATCGTATTGAGGGTATTGATACCTCTTAGAGACTAAAAAGTCTTGTATCACTACCTTAAAGGTTCCATTGGCATGGGATTATTCTATTATGCATATTCAGATTTGGTTCTCAAAGGTTATACTGATGCAGATTGGGCATCATGTCCTGACACAAGGAGATCTACATATGGATTTTGTATGTTCCTTGGTTCATCTCTTATTTCATGGAAATTAAAGAAACAGTCTACTGTATTTCATTCCTCTGAAGAATCATAGTACAAGGCAATGAGTTTTGCAGCCAGAGAGATTGTGTGGTTGGTGAATCTTCTCAAAGAATTTGAAGTTTATCAGTCTCAACCAGTGGTTTTTTACTGTGAATCAACCGCTGCTATTCATATTGCAAACAATCTTGTCATCCATGAGAGGACGAAACAATCCTGAATAAAAAAATGCTTTTTAATTTTATTTTTATTTTTAAAAGATTTGCATTAAATTTTAAAAGTGGCAAAAAAGCCCAATTTAATAGACGGCTGTCTATGCGGAAATTAATTGGCCTACACGGGATTAATCGAACACCCGATTTATTGAATCGATTACCCTTAAATCGCCACGGTCTGTCGCTACCTAGGACTAGGCTTTTGAACAAGGGTTAGGATAGTTAAAAACATATCCTTAAACACACTATTTTACACTTAAAAAAATTAATGCCATTGGTTACATTTCTTGAATTAATATTTTGATCATAGACTATTTTGCTTATTCATTGCCTTATGTTACAGCTTTGAAATCCGTTCATATGAAACAGAAAACCTTGCAAACTCATCTTTTAAATTGATCAAGAATCGGAGACTTTTAAACTCCCGTCTTTCATGTTAAAATAAACAAAGAATTACTATTACCTTACTTTAAGTCTTAATCAAGGCATGTGATCGTAGATTTATACATAAGAGAAGAAAGTCTTCTGTTCGACAAACTAAAAGGTGTCGTACTGTATCTGTAGCAGTGTAGGACCAAAATTTAGCACTATAGACAGGAGAGATTTAATCACGATTATATAAATAAACAGTTAAGGTACAGACGATTCATATAACGATAAAGCAATAATAAATCTAAGGAGGCGAGATGAATCTCTTTTCTTAACTCAAAGAATCTCCCGTAGTGCGACGGGTTTTTATAGATCCATGAGTCCCAGGATACAACCAAAGTAATCTGTATCATCTACACTTGATATCAGATCTAACGAACATTATACTACGATACTCTCGAATAAAGACTTACTCTCTAGACAGAAGGGAATTGAAGAAACTATTGCTAGAACTTTTAGAATGTGTTTATTGTGTATCAGAGGATGATTTTTTAGGTGAAAATCGTGTTGTATATATAGGAGAGAGGCTAGGGTTTTTCCCTGACAGAAAAGGAATATTTCCAGATCATCTTAGGCGGCTGCGATTTTTAAGTCGGCCTGTTGAGTATCGATCGATACCAAGGGGTATCGATCGATACCTCAAAAAGTCCACGGGCCCAAACAAGGCCCAAGATGCGAACGTCGCACGTATGGCTTTTCTTCTCTCATGTTGTTCGTTTAAGACACAACTATTCCAACATATATACACGAGAAAACATTTCTCGGTTAATGAAAACATTTCATTAGAAAGAGCTCAGCTCATTTCTTTTCACACTAACACAATTTTATCAAGCCCTCGAGCTTTGACAAAAAATTAGTTCCAACAAGCAGTACTTGTCACCACGAATCTTGTGTAGATTAATCCCTGTTTCGTTTGGCAGTTCCTCTGCTTGGTCTTCTCGCGTTATAAACTTATCGAAACAAAGGTACCTGCCAAACGTTGCCTTATTCATTTTCTCGTATACTCGCACGTGCGTTTTTGCAAGCGTTCGTACATCCACTGTTGCTAGTACCCCGTTTCCATACATCTCATCGGCTCCTATACAAACAAATTAAGAATTTGGTTGTGGTAATAAATAAAGAGGAATTGCAGGAACTAGTAATCGATAATGCAGAAATTAGTTATGCAGTTTTTGATACTGTACACTTATTAGCTTTAGAGAAAAAGCATGAAAGATGAAGAAGATAAAGTCTCAAATGAATTCTGTTATCTTTCTTAATCATTGTTTGTTACATTTATCTTCTTTATTTAAACAGAAGATAAGATCCGGTTTTAACCGGTTTACACATTACTCATGTACACTAATATTCCCCCTCAATATGAGCAGAAGATTGAAAGTAAGCTCATCTTGTCAATGAGAGACCTGAATTGTGTTGGAAACAGGGGTTTAGTGAATACATTTGCGAGTTGGAAATTAGCCTGTATGTGCATTGTCTTGAGCACGCCATTGTCAATGCGTTCTCTGGTTGTATGGCAGTCGTTCTCTATGTGTTTAGTCCTCTCATGGAAGACAGGGTTGTTCGCAATGTGTATTGCTGCTGTAGAATCACAGAAAAAAGGAACTGGATTTTGTTGAGGAACCTGTAAATCTGTGACGAGTTTCAGCAACCATTCAATCTCACATGTAGCTAACGCCATTGCTCTGTATTCAGATTCGGCTGATGATCTAGAAACTGTTTCTTGCTTCTTAGATTTCCAAGAGATGAGAGAAGGACCGAGAAACGCACGCAAACCAGATGTTGAACGTCTTGTATCAGGGCAGGATGCCCAATCTGCATCCGTAAAGACTTTGAGTTGCAAATCTGAGTTAGATGGGTAGAATAAACCCAATCCGACTGTTCCTTTAATGTAATGAACCACCTTATGAGCTGCATTTAGGTGTGACTGCTTAGGTGCTGAAGAAAACTGACACAGTTTGTTGACTGCAAAAGTAATATCAGGTCTGGTAATTGTGAGATACATCAATTTACCAACCAATGTCCTATATGCTTCAGGATCAGCAAGCTCCGGTTCATCATTGTGAAGGGATAATTTTGTACTTGGCTCCATTGGGATACTGGATTGTCTACAACCCATCAAACCAGTTTCTATCAGTAATCCCAATGCATATTTTCGTTGACACACTGATATGCCTGCACTTGATCGAGCTATTTCAAGTCCAAGAAAGTATTTTAGAGGACCCAAATCTCTGAGTTTAAAAACTTTAGCAAGATCTGATTTGAGTTGAATGACGGCATCATCATCGTTGCAAGCAATGACGATATCATCCACATAAACCAACAAGGCAACAAAAACATGACGTTCATGTTGAATGAATAAGGCATGATATGCATTAGACTTCTTGAAGCCAAGAGCAATGATAGTTGAACTGAATTTTAAAAACCATTGTCTTGAAGCTTGTTTAAGCCCATATAACGATTTTTGTAACTTTAACACAGCATTCTCAGGTAGAGATTCCCCCTTTCTTGGTGTATAACCCTGAGGTATAGTCATATATATCTCCTCATCAAGGTCTCCATTGAGAAATGCATTTGAAATATCCAATTGATGGAGACTCCAATTCTTTGCAGCTGAAACAGAGAGAAGAACTCTTATTGTTGTCATTTTTGCTACAGGTGAGAAAGTGTCAACATAGTCTATGCCTTCTTTTTGTGTATATCCCTTTGCCACCAATCTAGCTTTGAAACGTTCTAGACTTCCATCTGCATTCAGTTTCACTTTGTATACCCATTTACAACCGATAGATTTCTTTCCTGCAGGTAGAGAGCAAACTAACCAAGTTCATGTATCTTCCAAAGCAACCACTTCAACGTCCATAGCATCAGTCCACTCTTTTATCTTCTTGGCTTGATTGACGCTGGTTCAAAGTATTGGTCTACAGCACAAACATAGACTTGGTGAGCTTCAAAAAGTTTTGTGAAATTGATATATGCAGAGATGGGATATCTAGCATCTGTGACTGAATTACAACAATAGTCTTTGAGATGAGAAGGAGTTTTGCTCTGTCTCTTAGACGTTTCTGGTTCAGTATCATTGGTAGATGTATGGTTTTTATTCATACGATTATCCTCATTATTGTCTGATGCAGAGTGTTCAAAAACATCATCTTCAGACTGAGGGTTATTGGCATAAGGAAATATAGTCTCAAAGAATACCACATGTCGAGATATAGAGATACTATTAGTCTCTAAATCCATAACTTTATATTCCTTGTAGCCAGCAGGATACCCGAGGAAGACACAAGCCTTAGATCTGGGTTGAAACTTGTGTCTTTGTTGAGATGAAGTTGACTGGTAACATAAACAGCCAAATACTCGAAGTAGAGAGTAATCAGGTACCTTTGAATGACACAGCTGAAAAGGAGACTTGTTTGATAATAGAGGAGAAGGTAATCTGTTTATCAGAAATACTGCAGAAAGAACACAATCTCCCCAATATTCAAGTGGAACTCTTGACTGAAACATCAAGGCTCTCGCAACATTAAGTATATGTTGATGTTTCCTTTCAACTACAGAGTTTTGTTTTGGAGTTTCCGGGCACGAATGATAAGGAATAATCCCTTTCTTCATGAATAACTCTTTAAATTTCAGTTCAGGAGCATTGTCTGACCTGACTGCTTTTACCTTCTTCTCATATTGTGTTTCCACCATTGTTAGAAAACTTGGGAAGACATGTTGAACATCTGCTTTTGTTTTCATCAAGAAGATAAAGGTAGCTCGAGTATGGTCATCCACTACTGTGAGGAAATAACGATAACCTTCCATTGTAGGGACTGAAAAGGGACCCCAAGTGTCTATATGAATCAACTCAAAAGCATTAGATGACATGTTGTTCTTGGATTTGAAGGGAAGATGCTTTTGTTTAGCCAATTGGCAAGCAGCACAATGAATTGAATCTTCTTTATTTCTTTTCTGTAAACCAAGTACATTATTGAGAAGATCAATTTTATCGTAGGAGGGATGTCCTAGCCTACTGTGCCACAAGGAGGCATCTACCACAACAGAAGGGAACAATATCTTGAGAAGGACTTGAAAGAGTTGATGTATTCAGAACGTATAGTCCACCAATTTGTCTACCCTGTCCAATCATCTGCCCCTTGATACGATCCTGAATCACGCAAGAATCTTCATCAAAATAAACTCGTGAGCATAGATCTTTGGTCAGTTGACTAACACTTAGCAGATTTAGCCGAAAGTCTGGTATAAACAAGACATTGTTCAATGTTATGTAATCATTCAATCTGATATTCCCAACACCTGAAATTTTGATATTCATACCAGTAGGAAGTGTAACTGTATTTTTCAAATCAGTAGATAGGCTATTGATATATCATGGTTTTTACCCTGTTTAAGCCATGATATATGTCCTTTTTATAGAGTTTTTATAGTATTTTGGAGTCTTTTAGAGTCCTTTACAGGTTTTAGCACATTTGGAGTATTATTGGAGATACTGGAGCATACTGGAGCGAAACTGAAGTCTGATGACTAAGTGCCCGATCTGAGCAACAAGCATCGATTTATACCCCCTGGTATCGATCGACACTCATCGAGAATTCATGGGCCGCGAATTTTTCCCAAGACTTAAAGATTTGCAAAAGTGCCCAGAAGACTTCGATATTTGCAAGAAGACCCCAATTCGTGTTTTAGCTATATAATTAGGTTTTCAGCCATCTGTTTAGGCTATTCTTTATTTTGTTTAGGTTTAAGAGAGAACTTGGTGAGAAGAGAGACAAGTCTGAATTTTCTTTCGTCCGAGATTCAGATCTCAAACATCTTGTTACTCTCTCTTTTTTAATTTATTGAGTATTTATTCAGTCATGTTTATTGATTCAATTTCCATGTCTGAGTAGATCACCTGTTAGGTTTGGGGTTTTCTCATAGGGATTTCTTTGAATGCTAGGTTGGTTATCTGTTTAGGATTCACTATCTGAATTAGTTCTTCACCTTAGGTTGTTCTCAAAGCTAATTGTAGATTGATCACATAGAACTTAGATCTTAGAATAATTGATTAGGCACGAGAGTGCGATTAATTACCTGATAGAACCTAGGTGAGCAAATCGATTATTCGCAAAGAGATTTGGTCTAATTGATTTGTGAACAAATCAAACCTGAACTTTAAAGCTGATTTAGACTTTAGGATTCGCAAAGAGATTTGGAGTTCCTAGGATTTAGATTTAGATAGTTTTCGCAACGAGAGTTGTTTAATTATATTTTAGTGATTTGAGTTCTAGAACAGTACTTAATCTGAATCATGTTAGTTAATTAGGCTGCATTCATTGATTTCCAGAGAAATACCCTGAACCTATCTGCCTCCAACTGAATTTACAACACTTTTACTTGCAATCTTGTTTTCAATTACATCTTTTGATTTAGCTTGTTTCGGATCTATATAATCTATTGTTTGATAACTGAGTTCTTGTGTTCGACCCCTGATTTACTGCACCAACTGCTTTAGTACTATTTAGGGTATTAAATTGAGCATATCAATTTTGATGCCGTTGCCGGGGACTCAATTCGCCATTAGACTTTAGCTAAGAAATTCGTCTAAATCGCCTGAGTATCGATCGATACCCCTGAGTATCGGTCGATACCCGTCGTCAATTTCAGTTACTTACGCTCTTTACTTTTGAGTTCAGGTGCATGCCTAATCGAGAAACCAGAAGCAAAAAGAGCACTCCGCTAGTTGATCTATCACTGGAACAGCTAGCACTCGTGGAACGAACAAACAGGAAAGCAAAGAAATCAGCTAAGATGAACAACAATCAAGTGGGGTTAGTTCGTGATGCAGCTGGTGCTTACAGAGACCAAGAGGGTCAGTTGTGCAATGAGCAAGGACAACGTCTGGATGGAGAGGGGATCGTCATTCCACCTGCTCCTGTTGTCGCTGAGAATGCCGCTGGGAATGCGAGGAATGTTGTTGTTAATAGTGGAAGAACGATTGGTGAATACAACAGGCCGGATCAGTTTTTCGCCAATCGGTCAGCGATTCGTCCTCCTGCGTTTGAGAGGAACGACTTTGAGCTGAAACCTGCTTACTACACTCTAGTGGGACTGCATCTCTTTCATGGTCTTCCTCATGAACATCCGATGGACCATGTGGAGAAGTTCGAGGACTTGGTCACTAGCATCAAAAGCAATGGAGTGTCCTACGATTATCTCTTCTGCAAGCTTTTCCCCTACTCTCTAAGTGGATATGCTACTTACTGGCTGAGGCAGCTACCTCCTGGATCGCTAACTAATTGGGAACACACTAAGAGGGCCTTCTTGATTAATTTCTACGATGATGGATGATCTGAAGATTTGAGGAATAAAATCTCCACCTTTTCTCAAGGACCTACTGAGGCGTTCAAGGCTGCTTGGACGAGATTCATATCGTACCAGAGAGATTGTCCACATCATGGATACTCTGATGTGCAGCTGCTGGGTATCTTCTTCCAAGGAGTAGATTGGAGGTATCAGATGGCTTTGGACGCTTCAAGCAATGGTAATTTCAACACCAGGTATCCTGAGGACGCCTATGTGTTGATTGAGAACTTTGCCTCTAGCAGTAGCACCAAGAGTGCAGATTTCAAGCCCAAGAAGCTGGCTGGTAATCAAGATGGGTCGCAGATCGCTGAAGTTAAGGCTCAGCTGGATTCGATGCACAGTCTTCTGCTAGGAAAGACAACAAAGGCCGTTCATTTTGCTGAAGATGTTGAGGTATTCAATGAGGGTGAAGCAGAAGATGTCAACTACATTGGTGGTTCTGGTTTTCAGGGACAGAGGAACCAATTCAACAACAATCGGAGCTTCAACAACAACTTCCAGCAAGGAGGATTCAACCAGAAACCTGCCCAGAACAGCGGTTACACCAGGAACTACGGAAGTCCTTCTTACGAGCTTGTGACTGCTAAAACATTAGAGAACAAGATTGAGGCCATGCTTGTAACACTCGTTCAAGGACAGCAGCAGATCACAGTGACCTTCAATGGTAAGATGGACGCCATGTACAAAGATCTGAGTGGAAGGATCGATGCTCTTGGTATTGGTCAGAAGAAGCTGGAAACTCAGGTAGCTCAGACTTCAGAAGGTTCAAGAAGACAAGAAGGTTTTCTTCCAGGAAAAGGAGAGAACCCAAGGGCCATCAATGCCATTACCTTGAGAAGTGGTAAAGAGGTCACTTCAGGAGCGAGAGTAGACCAAACTGCTAAAAATTTCGAGTGGTTTGACGATGAAGACACTGAAATCGCCAAGGCATCGATCGACACTACCCAGCATCGATCGACACCGATCAAAATTCTTACACGGGAAAACTCAAAATCCCGTGTATCGATCGATACCTCTCCTGTATCGATCGATACCGAACCTGAAAACGATGCAGTACTTGAGGTTACGAAAGAGAAGCCTAAAGCGCTACCAGAGAGAGTCTACATACCGAGGATACCTTATCCCAGAGCTCTTGGGAAGACTAAGAAGGAGGTAGAGGACGCTAGATGCAAGGAAATTTTGGACAAGCTGGTTGTTGAACTTCCTTTCATCGATGCTATCAAAACTTCTGCATCTTTCACGAGATATGTCAAGAAGATGGTGTCCAGCAATGTGAACCTTGAAGACGGTTGTCTGATGATCACTCATGAGTGTAGTGCAATCCTAAACAACAGGATCCCAACGAAACTAACAGATCCAGGGAGCTTTGTCTTGGATTGCACAATCGCTACTGACAGGTTTGAGCGTTCTCTTTGTGACCTTGGCTCAAGTGTCAACCTCATGCCTTACTCGGTTGCTAAGAGAATGGGAATGACAGACTTCACTTCTAAGAGAATCTCGCTGATACTTGCTGATCGTTCAGTTAGACTTCCAGAAGGATTGCTCGAGGATGTTCCGATTATGATTGGGAATTGCTTAATCCCAACTGATTTGATTGTCTTGGAGTATGATTCGGAACCCAGAGATCCTCTCATCTTGGGAAGGCCATTCCTAGCAACAGCTGGTGCTCTGATTGATTGCAGGAATGGGAAGATAGCTCTTAACATTGGTGAGTTGGTCATGACTTTTAACATGGAGAAGATGATGAAGAGACCAACCATCGATGGACAGACCTTCTTCGTTGATACCTTCTGTGACATTGCTGAAGAGTACTTCCTGGAGATGCATCCTGAGGACCCATTGGAGAGAGCACTGATCTGTTCAGCTGAGTCAGAGGTTAATTCGAGTGATGTTGCTGCTGTATACGGGAAGATGCTCGATTCAGCACTGCCAGTATCGATCGATACCCACCTGGTATCGATCGATACCCTGCGGCCAGAAAGAAGTTTGGCCGAAAGAACTAAGCAAGCTGCTGGGCTTGGAGATTGGAGCGAGGAGAAAGCACCTAAAGTGGAACTCAAACCACTTCGTGCAAATCTGAGGTATGGTTTTCTTGGTCCTAATTCCACGTTCCCAGTAATCCTTAATGCTTCTTTGAACAACGCAGAGGTTACCTTACTGCTAAGCAAGCTGCGCAAGTATCGCAAAGCTCTTGGCTATTCTCTTGATGATATTTCAGGTATATCACCGGACCTATGCATGCATAGGATTCATCTTGAGGAAGAGTCAAAGGCTTCAATTGAGCATCAAAGGAGGCTGAATCCGAACCTGAAGGAAGTGGTTAAGAAAGAGGTCATGAAACTCTTAGATGCAGGAGTTATCTATGCCATCTCAGATAGCTCTTGGGTCAGTCCAGTGCACGTTGTTCCTAAGAAAGGAGGGATAACAGTAGTGAAGAATGAGAACGATGAGATGATTCCTACAAGGACTATCACTGGACATCGAATGTGCATTGACTATAGGAAGTTGAATGCAGCTACACGGAAGGATCACTTCCCATTGCCATTCATTGACCAGATGTTGGAGAGGTTGGCCAGTCATCCCTAGTACTGCTTCCTTGATGGATATTCAGGTTTCTTCCAGATTCCTATCCATCCAGATGATCAAGGGAAGACCACTTTCACATGTCCTTATGGCACATTCGCATACAGGAGAATGCCATTCGGATTGTGTAACACTCCAGCCACTTTTCAGAGGTGCATGATGTCTATCTTCACAAACATGATTGAGGATTTCATGGAGGTGTTCATGGATGATTTTTCAGTATATGGATCATCATTCAAGGACTGTTTGGCTAACTTGTGTAAGGTGCTCCAGAGGTGTGAAGAGAAACACTTGGTCCTTAATTGGGCACAAGGTTTCTGAAGCTGGGATCGAAGTCGACAAAACCAAGATTCAAGTCATGACAAGTCTCCAACCACCGACTTCTGTGAACGATATTCGGAGTTTCCTTGGTCATGCTGGGTTTTACAGGAGGTTTATCATGGATTTCTCCAAGATAGCACGCCCACTCACTGCTCTACTGTGCAAGGAGATCAAATTTGATTTCACACCTGATTGTCTTGCAGCCTTTGAGGAGATCAAAAAGGCTTTGGTGAGTGCTCCGATTGTGCAACCTCCTGATTGGACTCTGCCTTTTGAGATCATGTGCGATGCTAGTGATTTTGCTGTTGGGTCAGTTCTGGGTCAGAGGAAGGATAAGAAGTTGCACGTCATCTACTATGCCAGCAGGACTTTGGATGATGCTCAAAGAAATTACAGCACTGATATATCATGGTTTTTACCCCATTTAAGCCATGATATAAGTCCTTTTTATAGAGTTTTTCTATTGTTTTGTAGTCTTTTAGAGTCTGTTACAGGTCATAGCACATTTGGAGTATTATTGGAAGTATTGGAGCTTTCTGGAGCAGTTTTGGAGCAGAAGCAGAAGTTGTGTCGCTGAGAACATGATTCCACGACAGGCATCGATCGATACCCCCTGGTATCGATCGATACTCGACGAGGCTGACACGACATGCGACTTTTATTAAGAGTTGAAGAATTGCAACTTGGTCCAGAAGTTTCTGATAATTACAAGAAGGCCCCAACTCGTGTTTTAGGTTATAAATAGGAGTCTTTAGCCACTTGTTTAGGCTATGCTTTATTCTATGCTTTATTTCTATGCTTTATTCTATGCTTTATTTTACTTTGGTTTTGAGCAAGTCTGATTTCTCTTCGTCCGAGATCAGATCTCAAGAACCCTTTGTTATTATTCTATTGATGATTTATTCATACATATTGATTGTTTCATTCTCTATGTCTGAGTAGATCCACCTTAGGTTTAGGGTTTTCTCATAAAGGATTTCTCTGAATGCTAGGTTGATTAT
>PKML01000490.1:120566-178031 GCA_002933935.1 Eutrema yunnanense
AGAACATAATAAGAAATAAGTCTGGGGGAGAGAAATTGATACAAAAAGTGTGAAAAAGGGTGGTTCCTTTGTTATGATATTGTTTGGTAAAGAGTCTAGAAGGTTCTTGAACATTAACTGCAGCGATGAAACTGGCGATGAAGGCTTTACTTGAACAATGCTGTGGGATAATGTGTGGAGTCTGGGAAAGCTGCGAATGTCTACGGAGAAGTACATGGTGGTTAGATCAAAAGCTGATTTGGTGACATTTGGGTACTTGGAAAAACGATTTTTCGATGGTTCAGGAACAGGTGAGTCTCCGCGTTTTCAAACCTCTTTCTCTGTTTAGTCTTTTATTTGCTTGAGGGCAAGCAAAGGCTAAGTCTGGGGGAGTTGATATATCATGGTTTTTACCCCATTTAAGCCATGATATAAGTCCTTTTTATAGAGTCTTTCTATTGTTTTGTAGTCTTTTAGAATCTGTTACAGGTCATAGCACATTTGGAGTATTATTGGAAGTATTGGAGCTCTCTGGAGCAGTTTTGGAGCAGAAGCAGAAGTTGTGTCGCTGAGAACCTGATTCCACGACAGGCATCGATCGATACCCCCTGGTATCGATCGATACTCGACGAGGCTGACACGACATGCGACTTTTATGAAGAGTTGAAGAATTGCAACTTGGTCCAGAAGTTTCTGATAATTACAAGAAGGCCCCAACTCGTGTTTTAGGTTATAAATAGGAGTCTTTAGCCACTTGTTTAGGATATGCTTTATTCTATGCTTTATTTCTATGCTTTATTCTATGCTTTATTTTACTTTGGTTTTGAGCAAGTCTGATTTCCCTTCGTCCGAGATCAGATCTCAAGAACCCTTTGTTATTATTCTATTGATGATTTATTCATACATATTGATTGTTTCATTCTCTATGTCTGAGTAGATCCACCTTAGGTTTAGGGTTTTCTCATAAAGGATTTCTCTGAATGCTAGGTTGATTATTTGTTAGGATTCACCATCTGATTTAGTTCTTCACCATAGGTTGTTCTCAAAGCTAATTCTAGGTTGACGAATCTGGAACTTAGATCTTAGGATAATTGATTAGGCACGACAGTGCAATTAATTACCTGATAGAACCTAGGTGAGCAAATTGATTATTCGCAAAGAGATTTGGTTTAATTGATTTGTGAACATATCAAACCTGATTTTAAAGCTGATTTAGACTTTAGGATTCGCAAAGAGATTTCGTATTCCTAGGATTTAGATTTAGATTTAGATAGTTTTCGCAACGACAGTTGGTTAACTATACTTTAGTGATTTGAGTTCAAGAACCGTGCTTAATCTGAATCATGTTAGTTAATTTAGCTGCATTCATTGATTTCCTGAGAAAAACCCTGGGCATATATTATCTCCATTGATTTACAACTCTTTTAAATTCTGCATTGCTTTTAATTACATCTGTTTCGCTTAGCGTAATTCAGCATCTAGAATCTATTGTGTGTTTCTGTGAGTCCTTGTGTTCGACCCCTAGCTATACTGCGATTACTGCTTTAGTACTGTTAGGGTATTAAATTGAGCATATCAAGCACCACAGAGAAGGAACTACTTGCAGTTGTCTTCTCCTTTGAGAAATTCTGATCCTACTTGATTGGGAGCAAAGTGGTTGTTCATACTGATCATGCTGCTCTCAAGTATCTGATGAATAACAAGGATCTCAAGCCTCGTCTTTGTCGTTGGGTTCTTTTGCTACAAGGATTTGAAATCGAGGTTAAGGACAAGAGAGGCATAGAGAACGGAGTCGCTGACCATCTCTCGCGAATGCGGATCGATGCAGACGTCCCTATAGATGATCAACTACCTGAGGAAGCCATTTATTTCATTGAAACTGGGTTTCAGATGAATCTCGCAGAGAATCAGCAATTTTCACGAGTTGCAGGTTTCAGTATCGATCGATACCCTGCTGGTATCGGTCGATACCCAGGCGATTCCGAACCTGTTTTCATTGTTAATCAGCCTGGTGTTTCTGAAAACCATCTCGTCGCTGCAGCCGATTCTAATAGTACATGGTACGCTGATATTGCCAATTACCTCGCCACAGATGCAGAGCCAAGACACCTCAAGAAGTATGACAAGAAGAAGTTCATGCGCGACATAATGAGATTCTTTTGGGATGAACCTTATCTGTACAAGCATTGTTCTGATGGTATATACAGAAGATGCGTTGCTGAATCAGAGGTTCTAGGTGTTTTGTTTCATTGCCATGGATCCGACTATGCTGGACACTTTGCAACCTTCAAGACAGTGTCCAAAGCTCTTCAAGCAGGCTTCTGGTGGCCTACCATGTTTAAGGATGCTCATGCTTTCGTCTCACAGTGCGATGCTTGTCAAAGGAGAGGGAAGATATGTAAGAAACATGAGATGCTACAAAATTTTATCCTTGAGGTTGAAGTTTTCGATTGCTAGGGCATCGACTTTATGGGCCCCTTTCCATCATCACACAAGAAAAACTACATCCTGGTTGCTGTGGACTATGTATCCAAATGGGTGGAAGCGATAGCTAGTGAGAAAAATGACTCTGCAGTGGTTCTTAAGCTGTTTAAGACCATCATTTTTCCTCGCTTTGGAGTACCTCATATTATGATAAGTGATGGTGGCTCTCACTTTATCAACAAGGTTTTCGAGAGGTTGTTGAAGAAGTATGGTGTGAACCATCGTGTAGCTACTCCATATCACCCTCAGACAAGTGGGCAAGTCGAGATCTCCAACAGGCAGATCAAGGAGATTTTAGAAAAGACAGTGAGTGCTTCTAGGAAGGATTGGTCTACGAAGTGGGATGATGCGCTATGGGCATACATGACTGCTTTCAAGACACCGCTGGGTACTACACCTTTCCAAATGCTATATGGGAAAGCATGTCATCTTCCAGTGGAGATTGAGCACAAGGCTGCATGGGCGACGAAGTTGCTGAACTTCGACATCAAACCAGCTGCTGAGAGGAGATTGATTCAGCGGAACGAGCTGGATGAGATCAGGCACCACGCTTATGAGAACTCAAAGCTGTACAAGGAGAGAACCAAGGCCTATCATGATAAGAAGATCATCTCCAGACACTTCGAGCCAAACGACCAGGTACTTCTGTATAACTCTCGTTTGCAATTGTTTCCTGGTAAATTGCGTTCTCGTTGGTCAGGTCCCTTCACAGTCAAGGAGGTTAGACCACATGGTGTTGTAGTGCTGATCAATCGCAAAGGCGAAGAGTTCACTGTCAATGGACAAAGAGTGAAACACTATTGGGCGAAAGCCGAGATTCCAACAGGGCAGATAATGCCTTTGGATGATGCACCAACATCCTGAATGGCGTTACAGTCAAGCTATTGACGTTAAACGAGCGCTTGGTGGGAGGCAACCCACTGGTGAGTCTGTCTTTGAGTCGTTTTTCCTTTTATTTTTGTGCGTTTTGTGTTTGTGTCAGGATAAACAAGGAGCAGACTCAAAATCGCCTTAGTATCGATCGATACCCCATTGGTATCGATCGACACTGATCGCGAATATACGGTTCATCAAGTCGATTTAAGCCTGGTATCAATCGATACCAGGTTGTGTGTCGATCGATACTCGATGTTCCAGCAAGGTATCTTCTGGTTTCCCTTCGTTTCTTCTATTCTTTTGTCTTCTTTTACCTACTATATGGCTAGATAACACTGGGGACAGTGTTGTTCAAGTCTGGGGGAGATGTCTGCTGACATTGTGTTTGTTTTTCTTAGAGTCAGTCGTTTTATCGAGTCAAAATTGTTTTATTGAGTCAAAACTTGTTGGAGATAATGATCATGTGCTTGAACCTATTGATTTGATTTTGTTTTTGAGTGCACAGTGTTACAGGATCAGTTCTAGATCGACTAATGAAAAATCCAAAGACTGACCAGTTAACTAGAAAACATCCTTGTTTCCAGCAGATTTCTTCTGAAACCTGAGCCAAATTTCTGCACATCATCAATGTGGTTAGTGTTTTTAGAACTTGATTCATCATTCATATCTGATAGAGGAACCCATGTGTTTAGAGTTATAGTATCTCTCTCCCCTGTTATAAGTTGATAAATAAGAGCATAAAAGATTGAAATGATTTTCTTCTGAGTAGAGGGTTAGGAAAATTTCCAGCGATCCCATTATTCTACTTAAGAGGGAATGATCACACAAAGGATTGGAAGCGAGGCTAGAATTTTCCTATGATGCCATTATTCGCCTACATCCTTTGATACATAGAGAGGGAAGAACCGGGGATTTGGTGGCAAACACCATCAATACTCGCGTCTCATACCTTGATGTGTATATGCAAAGCTGAAAATAAAATAAAAAGGAACATAATAAGAAATAAGTCTGGGGAGAAAAATTGATACAAAAAATGTGAAAAAGGGTGATTCCTTGTCATGATATTGTCTGGTAAAGAGCCTAGAAGGTTCTTGAACATTGGCTGCAGAGATGAAACTGGTGATGAGGGTTTTATTTGGACAATGCTGTGGGATAATGTGTGGAGTCTGGGAAAGCTGCGAATGTCTACGGAGAAGTACATGGTGGTTAGATCAAAAGCTGATTTGGTGACATTTGGGTACTTGGAAAGAGGGTCATTTCGGTGGTTCATGAACAGGTGAGTCTCCGCGTTTTCAAACCTCTTTCTCTGGTTTAGTCTTCTATTTGCTTGAGGGCAAGCAAAAGGCTAAGTCTGGGGGAGTTGATATATCATGGTTTTTACCCTGTTTAAGCCATGATATAAGTTCTTTTTATAGTCTTTATAGTATTTTGGAGTCTTTTAGAGTCTTTTACAGGTTTTAGCATATTTGGAGTATTATTTGAGATACTGGAGCATACTGGAGCAAAACTGAAGTCTGATGACTAAGTGCCTGATTTGAGCAACAAGCATCGATCGATACCCCCTGGTATCGATCGACACTCATCGAGAATTCATGGGCCGCAACTTTTTCCCAAGACTTAAATATTTGCAAAAGTGCCCAGAAGACTTCGATATTTGCAAGAAGACCCCAATCCGTGTTTTAGCTATATAATTAGGTTTTCAGCCATCTATTTAGGCTATGCTTTATTTTGTTTTGGTTTAAGAGAGAACTTGGTGAGAAGAGAGACAAGTCTGAATTTCCCTTCGTCCGAGATTCAGATCTCAAACATCTTGTTACTCTTTCTTATTTTATTGAGTATTTATTCAGTCATGTTTATTGATTCAATTTCCATGTCTGAGTAGATCACCTGTTAGGTTTGGGGTTTTCTCATAGGGATTTCTTTGAATGCTAGGTTGATTATCTGTTTAGGATTCACTATCTGAATTAGTTATTCACCTTAGGTTGTTCTCAAAGCTAATTCTAGATTGATCAGCTAGAACTTAGATCTTAGGATAATTGATTAGGCACGAGAGTGCGATTAATTACCTGATAGAACCTAGGTGAGCAGATCGATTATTCGCAAAGAGATTTGGTCTAATTGATTTGTGAACAAATCAAACCTGAACTTTAACAAATCAAACCTGAACTTTAAAGCTGATTTAGACTTTAGGATTCGCAAAGAGATTTGGAGTTCCTAGGATTTAGATTTAGATAGTTTTCGCAACGAGAGTTGGTTAATTATATTTTTGTGATTTGAGTTCTAGAACAATGCTTAATCTGAATCATGTTAGTTAATTAGGCTGCATTCATTGATTTCCTGAGAAATACCCTGAACCTATCTGCCTCCAACTGAATTTACAACACTTTTACTTGCAATCTTGTTTTCAATTACATCTTTTGATTTAGCTTGTTTCGGATCTATATAATCTATTGTGTGATAACTGAGTTCTTGTGTTCGACCCATGATTTACTGCAGCAACTGCTTTAGTACAATTTAGGGTATTAAATTGAGCATATCAGCTATCAAACAAGTTTCTGTCATGAGAAACATGATGAGTGGCACCACTATCTATGATCCATGTCTGTGAAGTTAACACATTCGTAGTGGCTGTCAAAATTCCAATAAAACATAGTGTAGAGGAAGAGAATGAAATACCAGCAGCAACTAGACCATTGATATCACTTGTGGAAGAGGAAGAGGATGTCATGGTTAGTGTTTGTGTTGTAGGAGCCTGCAGTTGTGTGCTAAAATATGCAATCACATCTTGCATTTGACTCTTTGACATTCCTCCAATCAACTCAGCTATGCCATCAGAACCAATTCCAGTATTAACTTGTGGCTTGTCCTTAGCCAAAGTTAGATTTGCTAATATTGGTTTGGTAGAAGTAGCTCTGTCTTGTGATGAGAATTTTTTAGAACCAGTTTTCTCAGAACTAGTCTTGGGTTTGTGCTTGAAACCAGGAGGGTATCCGTAAATCTTGTAACATCCATCAACTGTATGTCCCATGTATCCACAATGAGAGCATTGAGGTTTGTTCTGTCTTGGATTGTTGTTGTAGAAAGACTTGGTTGCATTAATCGAAAACTGATCAGGAGAAGCAGTTGAAACATTAAATGCAGAAGCAGTGTTTGGAGTGACTAAACCAAAACTTCTCTGACTGTGATCCTGATCCAACAAGTTGTATATCTCAGCAAGTTCTGGTATGGTCTTCTTCATGATTATCTGGCTACGAATGGTCGCGTAAGACTCATTCAATCCTGCCATAAACTTGATGATCTTGGCGTGCTCAGCCTTTGTGTCAATTGCTTTACAACATTTGCAATTGTGACAAGTGACAATGCATTCAGCGCCATCCAAATCATCCCATAATGTCTTCAAAGCAGTATAGTATTCAGAAAGATTCATCGATCCTTGTTGAAAAGACCATATTTGTTGCATCAGTTGGTAAGATCGTGGTAAATTTGTGATATGAAATCTCACCAACAAATCTTTTCAAATTTCTGAGGCATCATTAAATCGAAGAATGCTTTTGTAGATCTGCTTTGAAACTGAGTTCAACAACCAAGATTTCACCATGCTATTGAATGTGACCAAATTCTAAAACTAGGATGCGATTCTGGTGGTCTTGGAAGAGATCCGTCAACAAAGGATATCTTGTTCTTTGCATCTAAAGCTACAGACATAGCTATTTTCCAAGAAGAATAGTTTGTTCCGTCTAGTACCTCAGAGACGATCGTGCTTCCAGAACTGTCACCATTCGTCAGATTGTATGGTTAATAAGCCATATCCGTGAAGTCGATTGAGGTGTTTCGTGGAATCGTCGGAAAAGGTGGGATAATCGGAGGTGTTGGAGTTGAGTTAATCGGAGCTCGATCTTGAGAGGATTCACCACGGAGGGGGGTTGTATCAGCTGAGACCGCCGATTTGCCACCGCGACGATGTAAATTGCAAACAGAAACCATCGCGAATGTCAGAGGAAACTGAAAATGAGTTTTGGTAAAAAAATTTGGGAAATGTGAAGAATTCGACGAGCTGAATCAATGAGATGCTCGAAGATTTGAGTGATGCGACGGAGCAAAATGCTCTGATACCATATTAGCTTTAGAGAAAAAGCATGAAAGATGAAGAAGATGAAGTGGCAAATGAATTATGTTATCTTTCTTAATCATTGTTTGTTACATTTATCTTCTTTATATAAACAGAAGATAAGATCCGGTTTTAACCGGTTTACACATTACTCATGTACACTAATAACACTCGTTACTATTCTTTGTATAAAGACCAAAAAATCCCTAATCTAGTGTTTATTAGAAGGATTGTATACTAGACTATATACTAGACATGGGCCTACCTATGTTGCAGCTTAGATTTGTTTTTGTGTTTTTTTGTTTTTTTACTACTTCCGAAGGGAAAAGGTTTAGCAACATATCATCATCTCTCACAGCCTATAAATCTCTCCTTTAGAAAACCGAGTTAGGCGATTTATCGCCGGCGAAAGCGATTCACGGAGATGATTTGTAGCCCCAATCCTTCGCCGTCATACCCCGCCAAGACCACTGTAGACGGAATCAAAATTCGGAACAAGTTGTTGTCGAGCTGAAGAATTCATCAAGGTATTCTCTCGATTTTTTGCACCTTAAATTGAGTACTCCTCGGAGAATTTTGCATAGTTGGTTGAAAAGGATCCGAAAAAACGAAACCAAAAGAGCCTAAGTGCTAACTAAGGTCCTTTTCAGATGACTGATTTGGATCTTCCGAGAAGAATTATCTCAGCCGGTCAAGAACCGTGGGGACATAGAGCAACCTCTTACCAGAAAATGAGCATTATACAAGACCTTGTAGCTGCACTTGATGACATTTGAATCATGTTTATATATGGTTAATTTAGTTAACACCATAACTATGTCAAATTTGCAGGATCATGTTAACTTAGTTTTATGTGTGTAGTTCGTTATTCATTTTGTTGTTCATGTCAATTATTTGGATAATTATAGATAATTGAAAACATGGTTATTGTGGTAGTATTGTTAACACAATAACTATGTCAAATTTGTCAGATCATGTTCATATATGGTTAATTTAGTTAACAACATAACTATGTCAAATTTGCAGGATCATGTTAACTTAGTTTTATGTGTGTCGTATGTTTTTCATTTTTTTGTTCATGTCAATTATTGGGGTAATTGTAGGTAACTGAAAACCAAGTTATTATGGTAATATTGTTAACACAATAACTATGTCAAATTTGTTGGATCATGTTCATATCTGATTAATTTAGTTAACACCATAACTATGTCAAATTTACGGGATCATGTTAACTTAGTTTTATGGGTGTAGTATGTTTTTCATTTTTTTTTGTTCATGTCAATTATTGGGATAATTGTAGGTAACTGAAAACCAACTTATTGTGGTAATATTGTTAACACAATAACTATGTCAAATATTTGAATAATGTTCATATATGGTTAATTGATTTAACACCATGACCATTGTTGACAACACCGAAGAAGGCGATCTCTAGCCACAATCCACCGCCGGTATACTCCGCCAAACACAGTAATAATCAACCCACCTTTAGCCGGAAACCATCGCCGAAGGCGAATTCTATCGACACAAATAAATAACCAAGGTATCCTCGCTTATCACTCTCTCTTGTTGCTACTAATTTCCTAGTTTCTGATAATTTTTCAGAGTTGCCCGAGATACGGTCGAAAAAGCAAAACCAAGAGAGCGTTAGTGTTAATTGATTACCGATTTATGCAGATCATTCCATTCTGGATTCAAAATCATTCCATTATGGATTCCTTATCGGGACAACTCTGAAAAGAGCAGAAAGAAGAGTAGACAAGGAAATCCGACTCAAAATTGTGTGTCTTGTGCTTTTTGATGGGATAATACTTTCAACTGTCCACTATCCCAAAGTTAAAGTAGTCAAAGATCATGCTGAAATGACTGAAGACTTAGAGTCATTCTTGAAATACCCACACCAGTTGTTGGCGAGATAAGACATCTTGTTCGCGTTGTATCTGAGTTATCTGGACAACAATACAAATAAATGTTAACTCCACATTAACGTGGTAACTTGATAACTTGTTACCTTGCTTACTATGTTCTGCATGCTTAGTTCGAAGATCGATTCCTATCTTCCATCATCCTTATTTGTTAACTATCATCCTTATTTGTTAACTTGTTAACTTTACTTGTTAACTTCACTTGTTAACCGGATCATTTAATTGGTTAACTTGTCTTGTTAACTTAATTGGTTAACAAGTTAACATGTGTTCGCCCTGTTTTGTGTTTTCCGCCTACAAAAAATATCAAAATTTAAGCTTTGGGTAAACATGTTAACTTGGTTACTTGATAACTTATTACCTTGCTAACTATGTTCTACTTAGTTCGAAGATCGATTCTCATCTTACATCATCCTTATTTGTTAACTTGTTAACTCTACCAGATAACTTATCTGGTTAACTTTTCTTGTTAACTTGACTTGTTATCTTCACTTGTTAATTAAACTGGTTAACATGTTCTCTTTTGCAACGAGTTATATTTGTGACTACTGTCATAATTTTGATTGTTGGTTGGTTAAAGATTTGATGTTTTTATTTGCGACCACACTGTTGACGGCATCTCCAACTAGTGAGACAGGTTGAAACTTACTTTGCTATCTTACCATGTTAATATATATAGTGCTAACCTTGTTATACTTGTTACCAGTGTTATGATAACAATATTACCACTGGTTAACCTTGTTATACTCGTTACCATGTTAATATTTCGAATAGAAACTAACCTGGACCCGTTGTTGGCGGGATAACACTTCTTATTCTCATGGTATATGAGTGAACTGGACAACAATACAAATAGCTTTTAACTTCACATTAATTAGCAACACTGTAAATCCTTCTCAATACTTCGAATGAGAACGAACCGAAACCCGTGTTGGCTGGATAACTCCTCATGTTGTCTCGTCATACGAGTTAACCATACAACAATACAAAAATTTGTTAACTTCGGCTTAAACAGTTAGCTGGTCAACAATACAAAAGTTTGTTAAATCCTAAAACCTTCTCCCCTACTACATCTATTATATATCGTTGTTAACAACCATATCCCGACGAAAACTGATTATTACAATTAATTATTGTATAATAGTTTTCGACACACACCTATATATTGTTGGTTTTGTCATGTTACTGCTGGAGTTTTCCTTGTAACATTTTTACCTGGGCAACCAAAACAGTTAACTGTTAGCACTTAAGAAAATCAAATTTCTCTTTCGTAGTGGTTGATATAAGAATGCAACAACGTCCTACAATCAGGGGCGGCTCAAACATAGAATTGGTCCTGTGCCAAATAATAAAATTAGGCCCTTCAATATATAAAAGGTCAACTTTTTTATTAACTCACGTGAGAATCATGTGTTTATCTTCTTCCTCTTTCAAAGTTTAACCTAGTGTCTCCAGTTTTTTCCCAGCCGTTTCTGGAACTGGTTATACTAATTAATTTTTTCTGAAAAAATTGGGCCCTTAATTAGAAAGAAAATTCTAAAAAAAAAAATTGGCCCTGAGCAAATGCTCCGGTCGCACCCCCTCAGAACCACCCCTGCCTACAATAGTTGTCTTTGACCCCCTAATTTTCAGGGTCCTAGTGGAATGTAATGAAAGAGAGCTCACGGAGTAGCCAGAGATGCCGGAGGGATCTATGAAGCCGGAAGTGTGGAAAACGCCGTTACACCTGTCAAACGCATCGACTAGGCTTTATGTTTCCGTTAACTTCGCCGTTACTGCTTCAATTCTCCCGTGAAACGTAGCCGTTTCATCACTCATCACCCTCAATCTCTCAAGGTCATCTACATATATAAGGTTCAGTCCAACCAAAAAAATAAAAAAATCATTAAAAAATCATATTGTGCAAACACAACATAAGTGATAAATATAAAACATAGTTTGTATTTTACGAACACGCTATTTACTTATCATCTATTTAGCTTTAGGTGATATTTTCTATGGTATTTTTATTATATTCTTAGTGTTTTCTGGCAGGCGTCTTCATGCCTATCCCAAGGGAAACAACTGTGATTACTACTTGTCTCTGTTTCTGGAAGTTGTTGATTTTGAATCATTACCTTGTGGATGGGGAAGATGCATAACACTTTGCCTAACACTAGTGAGCGGCTGTTCTTTTGTTCATCTAACAACTGCATCCAGATGCAGATATGAGATACAGTTTGTTTTTGTCAAATTAAGAACTGCATCCGGATATAAAAATTGGATGCAAAATGAAATGCATCCAAAATAATTGGATATTTTATATGCACTTGAAACTAGAGTTTGGATACACCAAAGTGCATCCAAAATTACAAAAGTCTAAAATACATTCATTTACAATAAAAAAATTAAAATATTTATTCCACCAAAAAAAAATTAAAATTATTTCCCGCAAAATAGCAATTTCCCGCCAAAAACTGCAAAATAGCGATTTACCGCCAAAACTGCAAAATAGAGGTTCCAAGCCAAAAGCGTAAGATAGCGGTTTCCCGCCAAAATAGCAGTTTCCCACCAAAACCGAGATATAGTGATTTCCCGCCAAAACCGCAAAATAGCAATTTCCCTCTAAAATCGCAAAATAGCGATTTCCCGCCTAGACCGCAAAATAGCGATTTCCCTGCAAAAACGCAAAATAGCGATTTTCCGCC
This sequence comes from Eutrema yunnanense, assembly GCA_002933935.1. Lineage (NCBI taxonomy): Eukaryota > Viridiplantae > Streptophyta > Magnoliopsida > Brassicales > Brassicaceae > Eutrema > Eutrema yunnanense. Next base: position 132,626 of record PKML01000490.1, read on the forward strand.
AAAACCGCAAAATAGCGATTTCCCGCCAAAACCGTAAAATGGCGATTTCCGGCCAAATCCGCAAAATAGCGATTTCTTGTCAAAACTGCAAAATAGCGATTTTCCGCCACAACTGCAAAATAGCGATTTTCTGACAAAACCGCAAAATAGAGGTTTTCCGTAAAAACTCGGTTTCTCGTAACAATGGCGAAATAGCGGTTTTCGCCAAAACCCCAAAATATCGATTTTCTGCCAAAATTTGTGAAATGGCGGTTTCTTGTCACAACCGCAAATTGCGGTTTTCCGGCAATACCATGGAATAGCGGTTTCCCGCCAAAACGTTTATTTTGTTTTTAGACTTATTTTGTTTCTTATAGCATTAAAACGTTTATTTATTTATTGTTATTTAAAGTTTTATAGAAAAAAATATTTTCTTAAATATAATTATTTCATTAAAATCGAATTTTATAAGTTATTTAAATATTAATTTGATAATTATTTAGTTGTAAATATACTCTATATTAAACAAATTGTTATAAACATATAACATGTCTTTTTTAGTCATTTGGTTTTAAAATGCATCCCAATAAAATATGCAAAAACACAAACAAACATAACTGTATCCGGATACAATTTGTAGATGCAAAAACTAAACAAATAAACGAACAGGGCCTGAATCAAATTTCGCAACATCTCTCCATACTCTAAGGTGATTTGTATCAAACTCAGCTCACTTGTTGATTCCTCCTTGAACTTATTTTAATGAATCTTTTACTTGTGGGTCTTGTTATGCATCGAGATTGTGAATGGAATTTTGATGGCAATTCTTGTTTGGACTGGAGCTTCTGTGTTGCTCAATTGTGTTTGTGTTGGTTATAGGGTCTTATTAGATGAGTCTTGAACTTTTTGATGTGGTTGAAATGTTTCAGAAACAAAGCACTGTTTTCGTGGCAGTTCTACCACTTGGGGTTTTCCAAGAGTGCTTCCCCTTACCAAATTCATGACAAAGATGGTGAATTTCTTGTGATCAGAGAAGTCATGATTTTTGCAGAGCTATGTCTTTGTAGTTGTTGACACATTAGATGAATCAGAGAAATCTGCAGAGGCATCCAAACTTATGAGTAAGAAGAACTGGAGTGATGGTGTTGTGTCTACTGATTTTCTCTAGAAAACTTCACCAGCAAATGAAAACATCAATGTCAATGGAACTAAACAGGTAAGAAAATTTAGAACTGTGTCACTTTACAAGAAACATGCAATGGGTAGAGAATCACCCCAATTATCAAATCACCCAAAAAATGTTATTTTCTCAACTTGCACAAAATTCTTTATATGATATTCCACTGTCTTGATAAAGTCTCGCAGATTCTTGAAATGCAGTAGGCTGCGCTCAAAGGATACTCTGAAACTGAAGAAATAAAAAAACCAGAATTATCTTTCAGATTCCATTCGTTGCCCAAAAAAAAAAAAAACTCTTTCTCTACAAAGGATGAGTGAAGAAAGAAGTCTTACTCGCCACAAAATCGTCGATATACTCGCAGTCTATTTTACCGTGTGCCATTGCACCGACCTGAAATGGTAAAATAAGACAAGGGTTTTTTGCATAAGATGGTAATATGGAAGTTGGAACCTAAAGCCTATCACTAACCACAAAAACAGTGTCTGTATCGTTGCAGACATTAGCTAGGTACTGCTTCTGCATATTGACCAAGTTGTCAGAGCTAAACGACAAGCCTGATCAAAGAAAGAAACAAATCCTTTTTTAGCTCATTCTAATGCAGGATAACTAACAAATGTAGGAAGAAACAAGAAACTTCTTTTACCTATTTTCCTGGAGTTAACCGGTAGATGATCTGTAACAGGGTTCTTGATCACCCGTAGTTTCTCAGTGCCATATTCAGTAACGATCAGCGATTGTAGCAGTTGCACTGCAAGACCAACAAAATTGGATTAAGGAAACAAGAGAAACTGAGGTTAAAGTAACAAAATATCGCCCGATGATGAGAGGAAAATTGGACAACTCACACATGACTTCAGTGAATTTCTTGTAAATTCTTGGTAAACGAACATGAGTCTTAACTTCAAAAAGGACACCTTTTACTGTACTAACATAGACCGCTTTCAACCTCCCAGCCTTATTAACCGGACTATCCAAAATCATTAGAAGAGCCTATAGAGGAAGATCACTCATGTTGAGTCGCAATTTGTTATAAAATATGACTTAAAAATTATAAAATCCTGACCTGATGTGTGATGTCTGGCCGGTAATCAGCAGGATTTCTGTTACTTGTTCTCAAGAAATTAGCATGATCATTAGAGTTCAGTAGCTGGTAAGTCTGCACATGAGAATAACACATATATTAACACAAAAAAAGGCTCCGAAACTATGTTCTTTCCGATAATTAGCTCTGAAAACGAATCCATGGAGCTTTGTGTAATGCAATTAAAGCTTCTTGCAAATACCTTTCCAACTTTGGCAACTTCAAGAGAGGCCTTCTCAAGCACAAAAATAACACCGGGTTTATTATCAGAGAGAACTATAGGTAGCCGCCCATCAATATCAACTGATGTTTGATCAAAAAAATTAACAGCTGCTCCTTCCTCAATTATTTGTTTTTCTTCATTATCTTCCTCTGTTTTTGATAATGCCTCGCAGATTCTTGAAATGCAGTAGGTTGCGCTCAAAGGATACCTTGAAACTGAAGAAATCAAGAAACCAGAATTCTCTTTCAGATTATTTGTTTCCATCATTAAAAAAAAAACTCGTTTTCATACAAAATGATGAGTGAGGAGGGAAGGACTTACTTGACACAAAATCATCGATATAGTCGCGCTGCTCTACTCTGTCGTGTTCCATCGCACCAAGCTGAAATGGTAAAGCAAAATAAGGCATGGGGTTTTGCATAAGATGATTATATATATGGAAGTTGGAAGCTAAAGCCTCTCGCTAAGCAAATGAAAGGACTTTGTGCAAAAGCGAGAGAGATATATCTAGAGCTTACTGACCACAAAAACAGTGTCTGTATCGTTGCAGACATTAGCTAGGTACTGCTTCTGCAAATTGACCAAGTTGTCAGAGCTAAACGACAAGCCTGACAAAGAAAGAAACAATTCCTTTTTTAGCTCATTCTAATGCAGGATAAATAACAAATGTAGGAAGAAACTAGAAACGTTTTTTACCTATTTTCCTGGAGCTAACCGGTAGATAATCTGTAACAGGGTTCTTGATCACTCGTAAAAGTTTCTCGCCCGTGCCACCTACTGCAGTAATGCTCAGCTTTAGTAGCAATTGCACTGCAAGACCAACAAAATTGGATAAGAAACCAGAGAAACTAAGGAGGTTAAAGTAACAAAATGAGAGGAAAACTGGACAACCTACCCATGAGTCCGGCGAATCGTTTGTATGTTCTTGGTATATGAGCATGTGGCTTAACTTCAAAAAGCACACCTTTTACTGTACTAACATAGACCGCTTTCAACCTCCCAGCCTTATTAACCGGACTATCCAAAATCATTAGAAGAGCCTGAAGAGGGAAAGATCACTCATGTTGAGTCGCAATTTGCAATAAAATATGATTTTAAAGTTATAAAATCCTGACCTGATGTGTGATGTCTGGCCGGTAATCCGCAGAATCTATGCTGATATCACTCATGAAGTCAGCATGATCATAAGAGTTTAGTAGCTGGTAAGTCTGCACACGAGAATAACATATATATTAACACACAAAAAAAGGCTCGGAAACTATGTTCTTTCAGATAATTAGCTCCGAGAACTAATCGTATGTGAACTGCAAAGATTTTTGCAAATACCTGTCCAACTTTGGCAACTTCAAGAAAGGCCTTCTCAAGCACAAAAACAACGCCTGGTTTTTCCGTGTTATTATCAGCAAGAACTATAGGTATCCCTCCATCGATATCAACTGCTGCTTCCTCAGTTTTTTCCTTCTCGCCACAATCTTCCTCTGTTCTTGAAGTGATTTCTGGTTTTTGTTTTTGTTCAAACTTTTCTTGTTCTTCTACTTCATCATCTTCCTTATTGTACCTCTCTCTTCTCCCATTTTCATTGTTCACTTCAGTCCCATACGGTCGCACCATCTTACTTCAAAGTTTATGCGAATCCAACACATATTACGTAAATCACAAGATCGCAGAGCAAAGAATCAGAGAAGTAATCTTTATACAGAAATTACAAACACAAAACAGGAAAATAGGTAGCAGGGGCGAGAAACTTTTACGATGAATTCATACAGAAATTAATCAAAAATCCTTCAGGGTGATCGCTTCAAAACTACAGCGAATCAATGGAAACAATCAAGGTTTCCGGGTTTAAGAACAGCTGAACTAAGAGAGATAAAAATCATTGCTTACCGGAACCCTTGAGGTTGCGAAGAAAATTGAAGTGAGCAGGCGACTCAATCGGAGCGCGATTCAATGCTAAACCCTAATTTTCAAAGTAGAAGTTTTTCGTTTTTGCACCTAGAGTTTGTTTGAGGGCCAATTTAAAGTAAAGTAGGAGAAAAAAAAACGAGCCTTTTGCCCCCAAAAAAAAAAAAACGAGACCAAAAACATATTTTAGGTTTTGATTAATGTTTGTGATAATCAACAAAGTATATAATTTTTCCTTCAATTTTGGGTTTACCCTGCAATTCGCCGCCAAGGGGAGGAAGCGAAGCGGAGAGGATTATTGTGGCGGTTTTTAAGATGACTTGGCTTAATCCTAAGAAGCAACGAGCTCTCCGTAAAAAAACCCTTAAGTATTTATTGTTGGGGCTGGATTTCGATCTGAGAAATCCGGCCCAAAAAAAATCAATTAAACCTATTCAAAATATAAATACGGGTCAATCCATCCGCCTGCGGATAGCTCTTGCTCGCCAGGTCGAACTTCAACATCTCATGGCTCGCGAGGGCTTGGTCAAATATAGTTCAAAGATTCGCGGAGTGCGTGGCGACGTGAATATGGGAGGTGGTTCAACTCGCGAGGAGCTATAAAAGGACGTCGAGGTTTAGGTATTAGGCATCGATTCTTTGAGACATAATTAGCACTTGTAACAATCTCTTCGAGAATTCTTCATTTGTAAACACTTTTATTCATCAATACAAATCCAATTCGTCGAGTTTAGATCCAAATTTACATTTGGTTCATAGATAAACACTAGCCCACAAAGTTCATCCCCCAAAAATTCTATAAAAAAAAACGAAGTGTGCGATTCCGCATTCACATTTTGGCGCCGTCTGTGGGGAAGAGCATATAGCTTTCTAGACACATGAATCATATATTTGATCTAACAAAAAACGAAATGGATCCAAGCCATTCGGAATCCGCAAGGACCGATCCCTCAGCAGATCGCAACCTCGCCAACGCCGCCGCCGAGCATACGCTCACGGGATCAACGTCCCAAACCCCGGCACTGACCAGAGCTATGGGGGCAAACCCCGTAGGAATAGCCGGAGCGGAATCCAACTCCGCCGAGCATAACGCGCCGCAACAGCGCGCGAATCTTACCCCGCCGACGCACGGTGATGCGACATCAGATCAAAACCCTAATCGAGTCTGGATCAGATCCGCATATCCACCTCGAGCCCGAACATGACACATGCTATCCACCTCGCCCTCCCCGATGCCGCAACATCAACACAAAGACGACCTGGCGAAGATCAGCGGAATGCTGTATATCCTAGTCAACAGACAGCAGAGCTACGAAACATCAACTCGTAACCTCGAAGCCCGTTTGGAACGACAGGAACGTCGTCTAACGGAAACGCAGGAGTGACGTCCGCAAACCAGTCCTCCCCCTCGAACCCGTTTGGATTTTTATGCGATCTATGTCTCGCCAACAACGATCGGGCAGTTCGAGACCCCAACCCGAACAACCCCGATCTCAACGTTCACATACGATATCCCGCCATCGTTCACGGCTAATCTAAGCAGCGTAACGACAAGGCGAGCAACGAGCAGATGACCACCCCCTCCATGAGAGAGGAACAACAAATCGAGGTTGTTCGACACGTTTGGCTTCGCATCGAGTTCGGGAACCCAAACAGAACGACCTGGAAACAGTTCATTCCCGAACTCGACACCGATATTCGCAAATCACGAGAGGGATACGAGAATTCGCGACGAGAACAACGTCTCTAATCAGACGCGGCCTCATGATCAGTTCAACATCGATCCCCTGGGCACTGTTGAACGCCGCGCTATAGCAGATGAGTTCTGATATATCATGGTTTTTACCCCGTTTAAGCCATAATTGGAGATATTTGAGCTTTTAGGAGCATTCTGGAGCGAAATAGAATTGAAGAGACTAAGTACCCGATTTGAAGTCACGAGCATCGATCGATACCCCTTGGTATCAATCGACACCCCCTGGTATCGATCGACACCCATCGCAGCAGACACAGATCGCGACTTATTGAAGATTTAAAGAATTGCATATTGCCCCATAAGTTTTTAATATTTACAAGAAAGCCCAGAACGTGTTTAGGTTATTTAATAGGATTTTACAGCCATTTTGATGGCTAAGCTTTCATTACTTGGATTCTACTTTTGTTTTTGGAGAGACAACTATGAACTCATGTTTTCTATTGTTTTCTTTGATGATCTATTCAATCATGTTGTTTTCAATCTCCATGTCTGAGTAGATCCACTTTAGGTTCAGGGTTCCATAAGGGTTTCCTCTGAATGCTATATTGATTAGTTGATTAGGATTCATCATCTGAATTAGTTATTCGCTTTAGGTTGTGTTCAAAGCTTGTTCTAGATTAGCTACCTAGAACATAGATCTTAGGATAATTGATTAGGCGCGAGAGTGCGATTAATTACCTGATAAAACCTAAGGTGAGCAAAATAACTATTCGCAAAGAGATTTGGTCTAGTTGTTTTGCGAACAAATCAAACCTGATTTAAAAAGTTGATTTAGACTTTAGGATTCGCAAAGATATTTGGAATTCCTAGGATTTAGATTTATATAGTTTTCGCAACGAGAGTTGGTTAATTATATCTTAGTGATTTGAGTTCAAGAACCGCGCTAAATCTGAATCATGACTAGTTAGTTTATCTGCATTCATTGAATTTCTGAGAAATACCATGAGCCTATTTTTCTCCCAATTGAATTTACAACTTGTTTAATTTATGCATTGCTTTTAATTACATCTTTTGGTTTAGCTTAATTCGAATCTATTTAATCTACTGTGTGATTTCTGTGAGTCATTGTGTTCGACCCCTACATATACTACAACTACTGCTTAGTACTTATAGGGTATTAATTTGAGCATATCAAATTTGGCGCCGTTGTCGGGGACTCAATTTCGCAATTAATTTTTAGCTTAGAATTTCGTCTAAATCGTTGAGTATCGATCCACACCCTAGTGGTATCGATCGATACCCATCGTGAATTTCAGTTACTTACGCTCTTGACTTTTGTGTTTCAGGTGCATGCCTCTCCGAGAAGCCAGAAGGAACAAGAACACTCCGCTAGTTGATTTGTCAAACGAGCAGCTAGCAAAATTTGGAACGTGCAAACAAGAAAACAAAGAGACCAGCAGAGATGAACAATCCAATGATTTTGATTCAGGATGCTGCTGGAGCTTTGAGAGACCAAGAGGGTCAATTGTACAATGAGAGAGGGCAGCGACTTGATGAAGCTGGAAATATCATTGTCCCTGCAATTGCTGTGAATGCAGGGAACACTGTGATTAATCGCGGTAGAACGATTGGTGAATACAATAGGCCTGATCAGTTTTATGCCAATCAATCAGCGATTCGCCGTCCACCATTTCAGAGGAATGACTTTGAGTTGAAACCTGCATACTACACTCTTGTAGGTCAGCATCTTTTTCATGGTCTTTCTCATGGACACCCTATGGATCACATTGAGAGGTTTGAGGATTTGGTTACAAGCATCAAGTGCCATGGAGTATCCTATGATTACCTTTTCTGCAAGCTCTTCCCATACTCTCTTGGTGGAGATGCCACTTATTGGCTGAAGCAGTTACCAGCTGGGTCACTGACTACTTGGGATGAGATCAAGACTGTGTTCCTTGATAACTTCTATGATGATGCGAGATCCGAAGAGCTCAGGAACAAGATTTTTCAATTTTCTCAGGGTCCGACAGAGGCACTCAAGGTCGTTTGGATTCGTTTCAGGTCATATCAAAGAGATTCTCCGCACTGTGGGTTCACTCAGGTTCAGCTGCTGGGTACTTTCTACAGAGGGATTGATTGGAGGTATCAGATGTCCTTAGATGCTGCAAGCAATGGAAATTTCTACACGAGGTATCCTGACGATGCCTATGTTGCTTATTGAAAACTTGGTTTCTAGCAATAGTACCAAGAATGCAGACATGGAGCGCAGGAAGCAAGCTGGTAACTTGGAATGTAGACAGATTGCTGAGGTGAATGCTAAGTTAGATTCAATGCACAATTTGTTGCTGGGCAAGCAGCATAAGGCTTTTCATTTTGCTGAAAAAGATGGAGCGAAATATGTTAATTACATTGATGGAGTAGGATCTCAGGATCAAAAGTATCAACGCCCATCCACACCACCCAGAACTTCTGAGAGCAAGATTGAATCTATGTTTGAACGACTTCTTCAAGGACAGCAGAAGCTAACTGTGGAATTCAATGGGAAGATCGATGTCATGTACAACGATCTGAGTGGAATGATCGACGCCATTAATATTCAGCAGAAAATGCTGGAAACTCAGGTAGCTCAGACTGCAGCAACTGTCAAGGAACTAATGGTTCATTCACATAACGAAGAGATTTCGGAAATCACCTATGTATCGACCGATACCATCTTGTATCGATCGATACCCATTCAACCATCTGTCAAGGACGTCTCAAAGGAGCAAGCATCGATCGACACCCCCCTGTATCGATCGATGCCAACCCATATACTGCGAAGGAACCGCGCACGAGTGTTGACAGACTTCGCAAGCCCAAGAAGCTGAATCCTATCCCTCAACACCTCAGAGATCCTATTTCTCCAAAGAAGATGTGTGGCTTTGAGAAGATGGTACGAAGAATTCCACTCACATATACTTTTGAAGAAGCCCTAGAGTGTCGCCCTCTGCTGAGTCACTTCCGAGACTGCAGAGAAACTGAGGAAGAGATTAAGGCACTTTTCGCCAAGGTCAGAAGTCCACCGCCTCCACTGAAGCGGTTGACTAATAGGGAAGACCCAGGGATATTCTCAGTCCCATGCCATATCTCTGGTGTTGAATTCAAAGAGTCTCTCGTTGATTCAGGTGATAGCGTCAATGTCATGTCAAGGGAAATTACAGAAGGATTGGGAGCTGATATTCGACCTCCAAAGGTATCTATCACATACGCAGACTGTTCCACCTCACTTCCCTATGGCACAATCCCTGATTTGCTGGTTAACGTAGGAGATTGCCTGGTTCCTACTAATTTTCAGGTTGTGGAGATGAGTGCACATTCTCGTACGCAGTTGATCCTTGGAAGACCATTCATGGTTACGGTTGGTGCCATTATGGACACACCCAGCAATCACATCTCGTTCTCATACATTGACAAGGAGGTGTACTACAAAGCCATCCCTAGAGGAACTCCCACACATATATCTTGCATCACCGTTGTTCCAGATGAGACATTGGTAATTGATCTTTTGAAAGAGCCTCCTGACGAGCCAACTGTTACAGATATTCTAGATAGTCCTTCTGTCATCACCAAGAAAGACGTCAAAATAGCTAAGGCAAAGAAGAAGGTGAAGAGCAAAGGAGTACAAAGCGTTCCCCATGTGACCTTAACTCCTCAGAAGTGCGATGGAAATTCAATTGAATATAAGGTGAAGTGCAAGGGAACCTCGAAACCATTCTCTAAGGCTAGAGTTATCCTCACTTCGGAACTAAAAGAGAAAGGACATGAGTTTGTGGAGAGCATGATGAGCAAAACTCTGAAGCTGGCAATGTCAAATTGTGGAACTTGTTTCGGCGCAAGTTCTCACTCTTCTCCTGAATGAACGGTCGTGAAGTCAAGCTCGTGACATAAAACAAGCGCTTGGTGGGAGGTAACCCACTGGTAAGTCTGTACATAAGTCTTTTATTTTTGTTTTTATTTTTCGTTTTGTGTCTTGTGTCTTAACGTGAAGCAGATTAAGCGCGGAGTATCGATCGACACCTCTCAGTATCGATCGATACCACGCGGAGAAAAGGAGGAATTGTCAATAAGTATCGATCGATACCATCTTGTATCGATCGATACCGTGCGGGAAGGTAAGTTCTCTTTCAAAACCCTCGGGTTTCTCTTTATCCTCCTTCTTCTCCATTGATCGATACCGCCTCCATCTCTCTCTCAAATCGCATCTTTCACATTTATTCACCGATTTTGGTGATTCAAGCGCCTAGGTTCATTGGATTTTCATCCTCTATCCGTTTCTAGCACTTATTTCTCAATCCAGCAAAGGTATGATCTTTAAATTCAACATTTTATGTCCGATTTTTGGGTTTGAGGTTTGTGCGATTCCACTCTTTAGCACCTGTTTTTCTTGACAAATGTCATTTGCTGAGATGCTCTAGACTAGTTTCGCACCTTGCCTTATATTCAAATGCCCTTAATTTCTACTTTTAGATGATTTGGATTCTGGAGATGCGATGAAACTGAATTTTGCTAAGATATCGATCGATACCCTTTGGTATCGATCGACACCACTCGTGTCTGTCGATCAGATTTTGCTGTGATTGCTAAGAGATGTTGGATTTATGTTGTACCTTTTTGTCTTTGTTTGCAGATGGCATCTAAGTCGAAACGAGCAAGAACCACAGATGCATCGACCTCTAACCCATCTGCTACAGATATTCCTGCAGCCCCACGCAGAAGTCCTTGGCCTAAGCTGAACGAGAAGGCCAGGATCCCTTGTCACCACGATTGGGATGGACAGGAGAAGGCGTATGTCTTGAGTGATGACACCGCGTTCATACCCATTTCTGAGGAGTGGGATGACTTCGACACGCTGTACTATAACGCGTTGTTGGGTGTTACCAACGGGCCCACCAGGTTTGTCGATGGACTTTCTTTGCATCAGCTGGGTCTCGACACGGATTTGGCTCGTCTGCTTGGGCAGATTGGTTTTGGTCACATGGCTACACAACAGCATGACTTCTACCCAAACTTTGTTCGTCAGTTTATGGCGACAGCTCGCATTAGCTATTCAGACGAGGTTCTGCGAGACGCACATGGTGGTAGCCTGTCTTTCATGGCTCGCGGAGTGAGGTACATGATCTCATTCCCTGATCTCTGTGATCTCTATGGGTTTCGGAGGGATCGCAGCAGGGTTGCTCTTCCAGCTGCCCATCCCAATATGCATGGATTTTGGGCATGGTTTGGGAAAGGTGTCTCTGACTCTAAGAAATCCACTCAGATGGACATACGACATCCGGTCCTGCGTTGTTTTGTTAGGATCCTGAGCACTACTCTCCTGGGCAAGATGAAGCCTAACAAGATGAGAGTGTCTGAGCTTCTGCTTCTGTTTCTGGCAGTCAGGAACGTCATCCCTGAGCAGGATTTTGATTGGTCTGAGCTTGAGGATGTTAACCTTGGAGCTGTTTTTGCGCATCATCTGGTCTCTCTGAAGACCAAACCATTCACGGGGACGAGCACGAAGAAGGAGTCAGTTGGTAGTCTGCTCACTCCTATCTTCCAGCACCTCAGGATCAGTACTAGAGCTGCTTGATAGTCACTACGCGTCGATACATGGATGAGGCTCATCTGCGGAACCTTAAGTGGTTGAAGCCCGGGAGGAAGTGTATTCTTAGTAGATCCGATGGGAGCTTTCTAGTGCAGCTACCTGACAGAGATCTGACAAACATATCTGAGGATCCTGCTTTGCTTCGTTTCGAGCCTCCTGCAGACATGTTGACTTCGATTCCTGCGACTAGACGACATGTTCGTCCACCTGCTGCTGACATCCCATCCACTTCACGTCAGGGAGGACGTACACAGGCTGCATCGTGCCCACTATCCCTGCACCATCATTTTTGTCTGATTCAGAACTTCCGTTGGAGCCAGCCGCCTTCCAGAAGGTGATGATGGAGAGCATGCGGAGCATCTGGACTGCGATTTCCCGATGCCGCTGCATGACTGCCATGGACACTGGTCCTTTGCCTCAACCTGTTGATCCTGCTACTGCTGACCATGATGGTCGGAAGGTTAAGCTTTCCGAGAGAGAAGTCTGAGACTTGAGCCGCCATGATGACCACCTCAAATTCACCATTCTTCTGAGTGACCTTAGGGATCTCGGCCTCTACAGTGGTCCTCCCCTCTCTAGTTCGCCCAGAAGGTCGAGGTTGGCAATCACTTCTTGGAGATCAATCTCGGTGTCCGTCTCCGCCTTCTTCAAGGCCCATTTGGTCTTGATTCCCTCGAGAACTTCGCCATACTTCGCCGAATGCTCCCTCCTTGCTGTTCGGGCCGCCTGCCAAACCTCCTTTTCTCGAGCCGTGACCAGTTCGATGTTTTCCCGAGATAGCCGAGACGCCTGTTCCAGCACGGACTGGCTCTCAGATCGAAGTGCGGCGAGCTGGTTCTCCGACGCATGGAGCTTCCAGGATAACGATGCCGAAGCCGCTTCAAGATCGGCAGCCCGAGCCTCAAGGATAGAAAGTCGGGCGAGGTCAGCAGTTCGTTCAGCATCTCGGGACGTTAACGCCTGCACCTCGGCGCTTAAGCCCGCGACGACCCGTTTCGCCTCTTCGAACAGAGCGATTACTCTGTTCTGAGTCGGGCGGGGTGCATCTCTAACCCGCTGCTCGAACAGAGCGATTACCCTGTTCTGAGCCTACAGCTCCTGAACGAGGCAAAAAAAAAAAACCTCTCAGAAAATCTGATAAATTTCTAAGGAAAAATCTAGAAGAGCGTAAAGTATATGACCTACCTTCCCGTTCTCCGCGCACATGTCAAGGAATGCTTCCCTTTCCGATATGTTCCTCAAAGACGGAAGCTAAAACCCGGCTGCTTTGCAGTGGCGGACCAACGTCGCCAACCCCTCTGGGTCTTCGGTGATAGGGAAGTCCTTGGCGTGCTTGAACGCCCAATCGAACAGCTGGTTTGCCGACGAGCCATTCACCGAGTCAGAGCCCGGTCGCCAGTCAGAACCTCGGGACCCGGCGTTTTCGCTCCTCGGCCTTTTCGCGTTAGGACGCAACGTCCCCCAAGGGCGCGATGTCACCGATGGACGCGGAGTAGCGGCGGAGCGAGACCCGTTCGACTTCGAGCTCACGATGATTGGGTCTTGAATGGGGTTCACAGCAACCCCCTCGACAACATGGCCGAGCTCGCGGCCCTCGCCTCGCTGGCTTCTATCGTCCTCACTGTAGGAGGGCGGCTCGATGCCTCGCCCTGAACCTGTACGTTCAGAGCATCGCTGACAGCAGCAGTGATGTCGTCGGAGCGGCCCCAACCGGCGCTAACGGTCGGCGGTTGAGAGACCCGGTTACGGTAGCTCGCTCTCCTGGACATAACTAGTGGTTGCGAGGTACTGGCGGAAAAGTTTTTGTCTGAAATGTATCAGAGTCGCGAGGCCGGGTTCTCCTGAACTGGGGCTGGTTCGACTACTAAAAAAAACAAAAGTCAAACAATAAACATTATATATTTTAAAACAATATATATATATATATATATATATATATANTATATATTGAACTTGCTAGGTAGTGTACACCTCGCAAACCAAATAGAGGTCCAAACGATACTCGCTTCAGACTGGAGGAGGCTGTCGAGACGGCCCGAAAATGCGAGAAGTTTCTTCAATTCCATTTCGCTCAATATTCTACATATTGCGTGGCATGGCATGGCATAATTTTTTCTTTACAAAAGTGACATCTGAGAAGTTCTCTCTGTTGCTGTGTTGTTGAAATTGATTTGATTTTGGTTTGGGATATGAACCAGTGTGGTTTAATTGCAATGGCATAGTTGGTCTGCATCTGTGGTTTAGTTAGATTCGATTCATGACGGTTATTGCTGCAAGTGGAATCTTGGTCTGACTTTTGGATTTGTGATTTAATTGACATCTCGGTTTAATTGGGTTGCAATTGGAATTGATTGGTTTCAGACTTGGTTTAATGGCGTTAATTGTTGTTGTGCAATTGAAGTAATTGGTTTGGTTTAATTCAATAAATTGGAGCTGGTTTAATCTGGTTTAATAAAATTATGTTGGAGTTGGTTTTGACTTACGATTTTTTAGGTTTGTTAATTAATTAATTGGGAAATAATTAATTGTGGGACCGAGTTAGCTACCTAAACCGGTATTATTGTGTAACCGTTGTAGATCAAAATAGAACCTGACCAGAATCGTATTCCTATTTCATCCTTTTCAAAGGCAAAAGTGAGAGCGGACCCAACATTTACTCCCAACGTTTGGATTATGATTTATGCTTAGCTGAGTTTAAACGGATCATTGTGTGTTGATTATTTTCTCTGCAAGTTAGGTAGAATTCTGAAATGTGAGTCGAGTTGTTATTTGTTCTAAGTGTTGAATATCGATAGTTAAAGCGGAATGTTAATTATGGAAAATGTGAATTGATTATGTGAATGTTAATTGCCTCGTGATTGCTGGTTGAGAACCTAGAATGCATGTTAAAGTATCAGAAGTATAAACCAGAACTTGTTTGCTGTGTGAAATGATATTTGTATGTTATAAGTGCGGCTTTGTGCCAGAGGCACTTATAGCAGTTATGTGCTGCTTAGAGCCGGAAGCACTAGTAGCGGTTAGCCGCGGTAGTTCCTGCCTAGGAGTGGTCATCTATGGTTAAGACCGTGATGCCGGCTTAACATGGAGTGGCTAGCCTTTGCAGCTGTTTGGTGATCCATGGGGTGCTCGTGACTAGCCCATGGGTCAAGATGGCTGACGAGCCAGGAAGACGATGAAGTACTGGAAGCACGAATGATCGGTTTGATAAAGTGCTGACAGTACAATGGATCGGTAGGCAGGAGTACGTGCTAGTATGGGCACGTAGGGCATTCATGATAAAGACCGAGGTCACTCGTTATATGATGGAATGACACTCTTTGTCAGTTTAGTAGGTTCGAGTCCCACATGTGTTTTCCGTGCTATGCTTGAGTGTGTCGTAAGTCTTAGGAACATTGTTTGCTTGGTCGTTTTAGCCTTAGTATGAGCGTTGTTGTAGTTTAGGCATGGCAAATTTATGTTGTGTTCATTCTCCTGGTTAATCTAAATTAATCATCCCCCCCCCCCGCGTTTTCATTTTTTCTTTTCTCTTGCAGGTGTGCTAAGACAAGCATTTAAACTCAAATAAGTTGGCGGGAATTTCAATTACATATCGATTGGGACAGACCGGAAAGTCAACACGCTAATTTAGTATGTGTGGCGGGTCGGGTGTTACACCATTACATTGGGCAGCGGTTAAAGGTTCCATCAATTTTGCAGATCTTCTACTGCAAAATGGAGCTCGAATTGAGGCTGCTGATGTGAATGGATTCAGGGTAAATCTTCTTTCTTTTCCTGTTTGAATTTCTGTTTTCTTGCTTAGTGGAAACTAATGTCAGAAGTAGGACTAATTGCTTCCGTTAGCTCATATTAGCTATAGAACTTTGGTCATACCTTTCAGATAAGTTTTTGTCTATCTTACAACATGTTTTCTCTTGCAGGCAGTGCATGTTGCTTCTCAATATGGACAAACAGCTTTCTTGAATCACATTATTGTGGACTATGGAGCTGACTATAACGCACTAGATTGAAGGGAGGAGTCCACTACATTGGTATGGCTACTTAAGGACATTAATGGTTTCATACAGTGTGTATTGTTCAATTAATTTGGAAATGGATGGACTAATTCTTGACACGATGTTTTCTCCCATAGCACTCACTTCTTAACCCTTCTAAAGTTATTTCTCATTTATTGCCCAGCACATATGTTAGGAACTGATTTTTCGGCTGCCTTGAAAATATCTGGACTTGCTTGTATGATTCATGGCTGCTTACAATGGATTCACCGAAACAGTACGGTTACTTCTCTTCCGGGATGCATGTCAAAATAGACAAGACAACACAAGCAAATCGGAAACTCTTAATTCTTTCTTCTAAATGTATCTACTTGTCTGCACTAGAATTAAAAAAAGGACTTACTATGGATTTTTTTTCTATACCTTATGACTAGAATTTAACCCGCACTAATTATAGCGCGGAGTAATTTTTTAAAAGAAATTGTTTTGAAATTTAAGAAATTTACTTTTATCTGAATTTTAAAATATATCTAACTAATGATTATTGATAAAGCTGTTAATTTGTAATAATTTGTCTATTTAACTTGTTTTGCAGTGAATTAAAATATTATTCGGCCTAACCCGCAAAAACTTATAATCTTGGAAACATAACTCTAATATGCATCGTTAAATGACTCTAATTTTTGTGGTTAGTCTACGAACTCTTAAAAAAAAATAGTTTTCTTTTGTCTAACTTTTTATAAAATTAGTAAAATATTTTTTAACTTTTGTTTTGATATATATTCAAATAAAATATAATAAATTATAGTGAAAAATATAACAAGATTTTGAATAGATTTTTTTCTTTCAATATATATGAATTGATTATTATTTTAAAA
The DNA here is from genome assembly GCA_002933935.1 of Eutrema yunnanense. Lineage (NCBI taxonomy): Eukaryota > Viridiplantae > Streptophyta > Magnoliopsida > Brassicales > Brassicaceae > Eutrema > Eutrema yunnanense. The sequence continues at coordinate 149,180 of PKML01000490.1, forward strand.
TATATCGTATTAAAAATAATTAAGAAATTAAATAATAAATACCATCTTTAATGCAAAATATATATTTTCCATATTCTAATCAATAATTTTAAAAGACTATTATATACTTTTTATTTCAATTATTTTTTGTTATTTGTAATCACATTTCATGTAATAACTTACAAAACAAAGTTCATTTTAAAAAATGTCTTCTTAAATAATATTATAGAGATGTGTAAAAGATAGTGCAAAAACGGATAAGAATTTCTGACTCCAATCTTTAAGTGCTGGTAAATTTGTATATGAAGAGATTGTATCATTCCAGACAGTTTTTGACTTGCGAAAAGTCTAGAATACTGATACCCTGATGGCCATGTATATTTTATAGAGTGTATGATTTATGTATATTGATAACGAGTAGTTACACATATATATATATACAACGTCTAAGAGAGATTTGACTCTATCCAGATACATAGAGAATATATGGATATCTTAACAAAGAGAATATTCTGGTATTATCGTAACACGCCCCCTCAAGATGGAGCTCCGGAGGTAACTCCAATCTTGACAGCCAAATCAGTGAATCGCGCCCGTGGTAATGGTTTGGTGAGAGTGTCAGCCAGTTGATCACTCGAGGTTATATGAGAGACACGAAGATGACCAGCCTGAACTAGTTCACAAACAAAATGATAGTCGAGAGCAATGTGCTTCATACGGGAATGGAAGACCGGATTAGCACAAAGGTATGTGGCACCGATGTTGTCACAGTGAATGATTGGTACTGATGGGAGCTTGATTCCGAGCTCAGACAGAAGAGAGCAGATCCATTTTACTTCAGATGCGGCCGAAGACACTCCCCTATATTCTGCTTCAGTAGAGGAGCGAGCTACACCTTTCTGTTTGCGTGATGCCCATGAGATAGGATTGGTGCCAAGGTAGACGATGTACCCATTGGTGGATGAGTAATCATCTCGATCTCCTGCCCAATCTGCGTCAGAGTAGGCGTGAAGGCTGATCGGAGAATTTGAATGAAGTGTGATGCCATGAGTGACGGTACCAGCCAGATAACGAAGCACACGTTTGACAGCATCCCAGTGAGCAGTAGTTGGAGAATGCATAAACTGTGAGAGGCGATTCACAGCAAATGCAATGTCCGGACGAGTAAAGGAAAGGTATTGAAGACTACCGACAATGGCTCGATACTCCTTTGCATCAGTGTCGCCAAGATTGACACCAGCTTTGACTAAAGCCTGTGTGGAGCACATCGGTGTAATTACTGGCTTAGCTCCTGTCATCTTAGTTCTGGAGAGAAGGTCAGTTGTATATTTCAGTTGAGTAAGGCGAAGTCCAGTTGGTGTGCGATGAATTTCGATTCCAAGGAAATAGGAGAGTGCACCCATGTCCTTTAGAGAGAATCGAGCTGAGAGATCTTCAATGATGCGAGATACCGTGCGTGAGCAACTGCCTGTTACAATTATGTCGTCTACATAGAGAAGTAGATAGATGAAGACGGAGCCACGAATCAAGACAAAGAGCGAAGCATCCGCAAGGGAGTTGAAGAATCCGAGACTAAGAAGAAAGTTCTTAATTTCGTTGAACCACGCCCGCGGAGCTTGTTTGAGACCATAGATTGCCTTGTGAAGGCGACAGACATAGTCAGGATGGTCTTTATCAACGAACCCCGGTGGCTGAGACATGTAAACTTCTTCATTGAGAGTTCCTTGAAGGAAAGCGTTATTGATATCAAGTTGTCGAAGATCCCAATTTTTTGCAACAGCTATATCAAGCACAATTCGAATTGTTGCATGTTTGATGACCGGACTGTAAGTTTCATCAAAGTCAACGCCGGGTCGTTGATGAAATCCCTTCGCTACAAGTCTCGATTTGTATCTCTCGACAGATCCGTCAGGTTTTCGTTTAATGCGGAAAACCCATCGGCAACCAACGACATTTTGAGCTTGATCAGGGGGAACGAGTTCATATGTTCCTGTTCGTGTCATAGCATTCATCTCGTCACCTGCAGAATTCCGCCATTTTTTATCTTGGAGAGCTTGAGAGATCGAGGTCGGCTCAATTTCTGCAAGAAGAGAGAACAAGCCATATTTTGGATTAGGCTTAGTTATTTGGTTCATGGATCGTGTTACCATTCGAATTGGGCCAGACTGAGGAGCTGGGCCTGAGTGTGAGTTTGAGCCTGAGTTGTGAACTTGATTTGTTGGAGAAGAAGGCCCATCAGCATTATCATCAGAAAGAGATGAAGACGCGGACTGCGGCGCTGCAGGTGAAGCATCACAAGTCGATGACGGAGGAGCTTCAGGCATTATGAGTGGTTGGCGATACACTGCGGCTATGGAAGAGAGAGACGAGGGAGAAGACGACTCAGGTAAAGGAGCTGGAAAGGAAGGAATTTGGAGACGAGAGAAAGGGAAAGACGATTCGATAAATTCAACATGTCTGGAGGTGTAGATACGGGAAGTGGAGACGTTGAGGCAGAGGTATGCGCTCTGTGTTAAGGAGTAGCCAAGGAACACACATGGAGTGGATCTCGGGTTGAGCTTGTGTGTTGAGTAAGGACGCATCCAAGGATAGCAAAGACATCCAAAAGAGCGCAACTTCGAGTAATTTGGTGGTGATTGAAAGAGAAGCTCAAACGGTGAGACGTTGTGGATGACTGGTGTCGGCATACGATTGATGAGGTAGACTGCAGTGGCAAAAGCATAGGACCAGTATGAGTTGGGCATACCGGCATGGGTAAGAAGAGAAAGCCCTGTTTCCACAATATGACGATGACGTCGCTCTGCAATTCCATTGTGTTCCGGCGTGTGTGGAGGAGACGTCATATGAGATATGCCGTTCGTAGAGAGAAATTTTGCCAGGGCAATAAATTCGCCCCCATTGTCAGAGAAGAGTGTGACGATTTTCCTGTTGAAACGATTCTCCACAAGTTGTTTGAATGGTGGGAAGACATGTAGAACATCAGACTTCTTTTTCAAAGGATAGAACCAGACATATCTTGTAAAATGATCTACAAAGACAACATAATATTTGTAGTTGTCTACAGAATGAACGGGAGAGGTCCATACATCTGTAAAGATGAGATCCAAAGGGCCAGAAGAGTTTAAGGAAGATGAAGAGAATGGCAATTTGTGACTTTTATTGGTGGAACAAGCATTGCAATTAAAGGAACAAGAAAGCGAAACAGGTAAAGAGAAACGTGAGACAATTTGTTTAAGAATAGCGATGGAAGGATGTCCTAGACGTGAATGCCACTCAGACAAAGAGGACTTGACACAAGAAAAAACAGAAGGAGGAGAAAACGAAGACTGAAAAACAGAAGGACAATTCGCTGGCCACTCATAAAGGCCATCACTAGCTCTTCCTTGTACCATCGTTGCCCCCGACTTGAGATCCTTCACCTGAAACGAAGAGGGACACAATTGAACCATCACATCGTTAGTTTTGCATAGCTTGTTGACTGAGATCAAATTTTTCTTTATGCTAGGTACACAAAGAACATTTGAAAGGAGAAGAGGACGAGATCGTGAGGGAATCGAAGTGGAACCCGTATGAGTGATCTTCAACCCTGTGCCATCGCCGATAAAAACATCATCACCTCCGTTGTATTGAGATTGTAGGGACAGATTGCTGAGGTTGGAAGTGATGTGATGAGAGGCACCACTGTCGAGAAGCCAAGGAGCATTCTCGGATGGTGTTGAAGTGGTGTAGTGTGCCTGAGGTTGCCATTGAGGCGATGGAGGCTGTGTCTGCCAATGTTGCGGTGGAATTGGCGGTGGAGAGTGGGGCCATGGTGGTGAGATTGTGCTATAGTGAGCAGATGGTTGAGAAGACTGAAACGTAGCAAGTTGAGAGCACCTTTTGGCGCTATGTCCTTGGGTGCCGCAGAGTTGACATTTACCTAGGTATGGACGTGAAGGACGATAGCCACCACGACCAGGTTGATTGGAATGATTTGAGCGGAAGTACGGACGTTGTGGTTGATTACGAAAATTAGCAGCGTTGGCGGTAGCAGGAAGATCAATTGTTGTTGAAAGGAGCGTAAGTGCGTTTTCTCGATTGAGAAGTTTGTCATGGAGTTCATCAATGGAGATAGGAACATCACGACCATTCACCATCTCTGCAAGTGCTCGAAATTCATCACCAAGTCCTCCGACGATGATGTCGAGAAGATCTTCATGATCCATTGCTGATCCGAGAAGAGCTAATTGATCAGCTTTAGTGAGGATTCCGCGCATGTATTCTGTCACGGTTTGGGTTCCTTTGGTGCTGCGTTTGAGCTGCTGTCGGATCTGTTGAAGATGGCCACGCGAAGCTGTACCATATGTTTTTTCCAATATTGTCCAGACGTCTCGAGCCGTATTGGCTCGGGCAACGATAGGTTGGATTGCAAGTGTGAGAGATCCAAGGAGAGAACTGTAAAGCATTCGATCTTGCCTTTTCCAGGGAGCAAAGGCCGGATTGGGCTGAGTGAGACCATTGTTTGTGATTGTTGCTTCGGGCATGCCGTTGTCGGCATCAATGAATGTGTGGAGTTCGTGAGCTTCGAGAAGGGCACGGACTTGAAGACGCCAAGTGAGGTAGTTTGAGGCGGTAAGTTTGGTTACGGAAGACATGTTTATGTTGATGAGAGATGTCTTGGGATTGGTATTGTCATAGATCGGAACAATTGGTGCGGTATCGCTGGCCATTGTTGAAGAGAAAATTTTTTTTTTGATTAGATCGCTTGCTCTGATACCATATAGAGTGTATGATTTATGTATATTGATAACGAGTAGTTACACATATATATATATACAACGTCTAAGAGAGATTTGACTCTATCCAGATACATAGAGAATATATGGATATCTTAACAAAGAGAATATTCTGGTATTATCGTAACATATTTTACTTTTGTGCTTTTAGATCCGGAATTCTTATATTTTACTATTTTGTACTATTTAGTGACTCTGAGAGAGGTGTATATGGTGTAAATGGTGTTGGAATGATTAATTAATTGTCTGTTTTGTTACAGCAAAGATCTCGGGTACGTTAAAAGAACCAATGAAGTTGACGAGCAACACACTGCCAATGTAAGTTGAACTTTGGCGGTGTTGTTCTGAAAAGTTTGATTCACATATCATCTTCTAATGTTTGCAGGACCCTTTGATTGACATCAATTTCAACAACCCCTCATGGAAAGGAAACTGGTCCCAACTCTGCCCCACTTGCAAGGTTTTTCTCAGAAGCTGGTCCTAAGGAAAACTCGATATTTTCTTTGTTGTCTAACTACAATTATCATTTTTCTCTTCAGATAATTAGACCTGTGTCCGGTGCAGTAAATGATTGTATAACACTTGTTGTCCGGTGCAGCTAGCTCGGAATATTACAACCAAAGAATTATGGAATTGGAAAAGATTCAGCTATATGCGAGGGCCTGATGGAAGATTCTTCAACCCTTATAACCGTGGCTGGCAAAGAAATTGCACTAATTTCTTGGTTCATGGCTACACCAGAGATGACGAGGTTGTCCCGTCTTCAATTCTCTGAATTACAATTATTCCTCATATTGTTACATGCATAGACATCTGATTTAGTGTATTGTGTCTATGGATCTCTGATTTCCGATTCATACGTTGACACGAGGGTGTGAGTTTCTTTTGTCAACGTATACTCTGCAATCTTTACCTTATCACTCACTACTCAAACCCCTATAGCCATCTATGAAAATAACATTTGGTTCTCGCTAACAACAAACTTAGTGAATGCTTATGCGTATGTGAATGTGAAAGTTACATACTTGAAAATATGAACATGAGTCTCTAAGAGATGAACAAAGTGATCAACTTTCAATCCAGGCTCATTTGCGGAGTGTCCAACAACATCAACAATCTGCAGACCATCGGTCGCGTTACCACAAAAAGCAAAAACAAACTTAGAAAAGATTTTGAAGAAAATTGTAAAATACTTTAGTTACCTTGAGGCCTGCCTCTGGCCATGCTTTGTGCAGATCCCAAGCAGACATCATAGGACAACATACGTCATACCTTCCCTGTCCATTGTAATAATCCAAACACAGTGAAATCCATTCTCAATCCCATATGACACACTCCTCCCAAGGATGCTCACTCTACGGTTTGGGTAAGAACGGGATAGGCTTTGCAAGCAACGGGATTGCTTCAAAGTGTGGGGATCGAATGGTCTCACAAGGGTTGCGGAAGGCCCTTGATATTCCACTTTGTCTCGTTTGGATATGACTCACCAAATTCGACAAAGGATTTCGATGGATATTACTCACCAACGAGATTGATCTAGAAGTGAAAGAGATTTTTATTCAAAAGACTAGATCAAAAATCGCAAATGAGAGTACAAGGGTTTTAAAGAAAAACAAAGATCATGCACGAAGGAGAGAGAAAACATTTACTCTCCTTCGAAAATGACAAAGACATTTCGAAAATGATAAAGACATTAAACTAGAGTTTGAATTTGAATTTTAGACTCTTGCCCTTCCATGGTCGAAATTGGTGATGGGCTTCATGGGCTTGGATCAACAAATGGGTTTTATTGGAAGTGATCCAATTGCCTCATTAAAAACCTCTCTTTGGAAAACCCAATGGGACAAAACCAAAGAGGAGGAAAAGAACACAATTAGACCACTTAGCCATTTGTTGATCTACTTGGGCTTGTTATTCAAAACCATAGAGGTTTGAAAACACTTCTTCAACTGAGCCCAAGCAATCTGATCGAGTCCCACTTGATGGAATAATTTCTCCGAGATTTTCTTGAATCGTTTTGCCTTAGCTCCTTTCTTCGTAATGATTGATTTCCCCTCAGTCGGATGTCCCTCGGTAAGAACTCCCTCAGTTGAATGTCCCTCGGCTAGGAGTCCCTCAGAGCATAATCCCTCGGATAAGAATCCCTCGGATCCCTCAGCTTGCTTTCCCTCGACTCCCTCAGCATCTGGTTCGAGTTGCTCATCCAGGATCATATCATCCCCCCTCTCTTCAAAAGGATTTGACCTCAAATCCGAAGGACCTACATGGAAACGAGCTAAGTTAGTAAATTTGAAGTTCAAAATCGGATTATGCTTACCTTGGGGATTGGTCTTGGATGTGTTGGGGCTGATCCGTGCTGATGTTGAAAACGGTATATGCTTTCTAGGATTCGCCAAAACAGAATAGACATCTTTCACCATTTTGCCTCGGATGTTTCGATTCTCCTCGGGTCCGAGTTGGGTGTTGTGAAGCAACTTGAAATCTGTGTGACCAAACAAGAAAACACCACGACCATTAGTTTTAAAATAAGTGTTTGGTTGGGGAAACTTACCTGACCCAGTAGAGATTTGATCGTTTGGTCGAGTCTTTTGTTCGGCTTGCTCCGTTTCGACCGTTGAGATGGTTTGCAAAGGAGGATGAAGATCGGTGTATGCTACTGGAATTTGGTTTCGACCAGTCTCCTCAAAATACCCAGTTGGTCGATGAAAATGATTAGAGTTGTTGAAAACTCGTTGCTCAAATTCCTCCCTCAATCGAACCAAATAGTTCACGTGTTTGTAATCGGGTCGCAAGAGGATCGATCGATCGAAATCAATTCTTCCGGACCAGGAGTCATGGATCGACTTTTCCTTTTGCCGTGGATCACCTTTGTTGATCTCACCTTGAATTTTAGCCTCAAAGTCAGTGATTTCTTTCTTCTTTTGCTCTTGAGAAAGAAGATCACGCCTAGCTACAAGTAGCTCTCCATCAACCGCATGTCCATCATACTCGTCAAAGATTGGTGCGGTTTCAAGCTCTTCCTCATCATAAATAGGTGTGAGATCAGGCTCCTTCTCTTCATAGTCGTCATAAATAGGTGCGGGATCAGGCTTCTCCTTTCTCGGCGTCCTCCCCTCGAGAGTGGACATGTGATCCATTATCTCATGGATTAGTTGTGTAATGCCGTCGACCTTTTGAACCATCGCAGCATCTCTCTCTCTCCTAGAACGTGATGACGCGGTCTCACTTTCCTCGGACATGTTGTTCCTCGCACAAAATCAAAACACAAACGTGAGAGTATGCCATGTTCAGATTTGTTTTTCAACTATGACCACAAAAATAGAGATTTTCGAAAAAAACTCAAAACGATTTTTTTTTTATTTTTTTTTTGAATTTTAAAAATTATGACAATTAAGAGAAGACAAAGATCTACTTAGCTATATTTTTTTTTGATTTTTTTTGATAAGTTTTTGAATTTATAAAAATCGAAACAGACAGAAAAACGAAAAATTTTAAACCCAGAAAAATTGCAAAGAAGATGAACAGTTTAAATAAAACGAAATGAAATAAGAACAAGTGAGAGATGGAACGAAATTACCCAGATTGTGGAATGGTGCTCTGATACCACTTGACACATTCCTCCCAAGGATGCTCACTCTACGGTTTGGGTAAGAACGGGATAGGCGTTGCAAGCAACGGGATTGCTTCAAAGTGTGGGGATCGAATGGTCTCACAAGGGATGCGGAAGGCCCTTGATATTCCACTTTGTCTCGTTTGGATATGACTCACCAAATTCGACAAAGGATTTCGATGGATATTACTCACCAACGAGATTGATCTAGAAGTGAAAGAGATTTTTATTCAAAAGACTAGATCAGAAATCGCAAATGAGAGTACAAGGGTTTTAAAGAAAAACAAAGATCATGCATGAAGGAGAGAGAAAACATTTACTCTCCTTCGAAAATGACAAAGACATTTCGAAAATGATAAAGACATTAAACTAGAGTTTGAATTTGAATTTTAGACTCTTGCACTTCCATGGTCGAAATTGGTGATGGGCTTCATGGGCTTGGATCAACAAATGGGTTTTATTGGAAGTGATCCAATTGCCTCATTAAAAACCTCTCTTTGGAAAACCCAATGGGACAAAACCAAAGAGGAGGAAAAGAGCACAATTAGACCACTTAGCCATTTGTTGATCTACTTGGGCTTGTTATTCAAAACCATAGAGGTTTGAAAACATTTCTTCAACCGAGCCCAAGCAATCTGATCGAGTCCCACTTGATGGAATAATTTCCCCGAGATTTTCTTGAATCGTTTTGCCTTAGCTCCTTTCTTCGTAATGATTGATTTCCCTTCAGTCGGATGTCCCTCGGTAAGAACTCCCTCAGTTGAATGTCCCTCGGTTAGGAGTCCCTCGAATAAGAATCCCTCAGCTTGCTTTCCCTCGACTCCCTCAGCATCTGGTTCGAGCTGCTCATCCAGGATCATATCACCATACTATATAATGCAAATAGCAAAATCAAAGTTAAATTGATGCTTCTTAAACCTACACATACATATCATCATTTACAACGTGAGAAATCTAAGGCCGATGATTTTCCTTTCACGTGTTCTTGTTGCCTGTGTTTACACAGCTCGGCCTCACTGGATCGATCTCCAAACAAATGGAATCCACAATTCATGTTCTTATATGAATGATGTACTTGAACAATGGTGGTCTTGATATGCCTTATTTTATCATTATTGTCCAACATGTATGAGTCCGAGGGAAAGAAACCCTTGTTAACAAAGTAGTGATTGTGGATGCGGTATCGCACATCTAGTTTTTGTAAGGATTTTTAGGGAAGAACTTTAGATGGGCTAGTTTCTATCTATGAATCAAAGATGTAATTTGGATATAAACTCGACGAATTGGATTTTATATTGAATCGATCAAGGGTGTTTACAAGTAAGATAATCTCGAAGAGATTTTACAAGTATTCGGTATATTTTGCTTAAAGGAATTGTCCCCCTCTAAACCTAGATATCAACGTCTTTTATAGTCGATGTCGAGCTGAGCTTCTTTCGGATATTGCGGACGTCGCGTATCCCGCGAATTGAGGAGCCGTTGTTGACTCCTACTTTTACGAGCTGAAGGTTTGACTTGCTCTAGATCCGACGTCGCCCACCTCGCGGATTGATAGGTGGGCCTTTCGTATTGGTTTAGAGATTGTTTTAATTGTTTATCGGGCCCTTAATGGGCCAGATCTCTCAGGCCGAGATCTGGTACCAACAATTGCCCCCAGCCCATTAAGTTAATATTAGCTTAATGGGAGAGGAGAAAACGGTTCGGTATCGTATCCATGACAGAGATCTCGATTTTACCGAGATCCTCGCGAATCGAACGGCCGAGATTCGGGGAGAAGAACCGGCTGCGCGCTTTTCGGTGAAAAAGATAATCATTATGTCTTTTGAAATTGTACGGCCGAGATTCGAGGAGATGAAAGATCTCCGCGATCTCAACGGCTGGGGTTAATCCTCCTTTATAAACTTCCTTCTGCGCTTCCCAATAAACCACGATCATCACTTCGAACGAAAGGTAATTTTTCACTTTCCTTCTTCTTTTCTTCTGCGATTTTCTGGGTTTTAGGAGGTACGGGTCTTTCTAGAAATCGACGTCTAGGTTCCCTTTCTTTTTCGATTCCTATATCAAACCTTATGGCCGATTCGAAATTCATCCCGGCGCATCCAGACGAGCTCTTCGGCCTGCACTGGAGAACGACGACGACCCGGCAGACTATCGTGAATCTCCGGCAAGTCTACAACGTCCCTCAGGGTGTCGAGCTCGCCGTCCCGTCGGATTTCGAGACACCGGAAAGATGTAGACTGGGGTTCTGATGTACCTATGTAACGCTTTTCGAGAAGTGTGGGTTGTTTTTCCCTATACCTTCTTTTTTGCTTGAGCTTCTGGCGGAGACCCGACTCTGCTTTTCGCAGATGATGCCGAATTTCGTCCGGCACGTTATTGCTCTCGCCGTCCGAGCTCACGAGGAGGGAATCTTGCTATGTGTGAGGGATGTGCTTCATCTGCGTTCGGTGAAGCACAATCCCGGATTCCCGGGAACGTATTATCTTTCCCCGAGGAATCACCGTAAGGTCATTAACGGGATTCCGGGCAAGGATGACTGGCGAAGTAAGACGATCTTGTTTCGGATCGACCAGGCCTCGATAGGGGACTTCGATATATCCAGGCTCCCGAACCGATGGGCTGTCGCAGCTGGTTAGATACGAGCTCTAGAGTTCGCAAATTCTGTTTAGATCTCGGGTAGATGTCTTTTATACCCCTTTTTTTTGGATCTGTGTTCTGATATTTCTTTGCTCTCCCGTTTTGCAGTTACTCCAAAGAAATCACCGTTTACGGACGAGCTTAGGATACTTGTCGCCCACCTGCGAAATCAAGAGACTGAGTGGGACTCATTTACGAGGCGTAGGGTCGATAGAGCTCTCGGACGAATTCATCGATCGACCTCTATTACTGGGCCATCTCGACAACCTCCTCCGTTGCGAAGTAAGTATTTTTTATACTTTTAATATGCTGGATTACGAAGTCGAGGTGAAACTGACGATGTGTTTTGTTTGCAGTTGAACCGGCTAGAGTTCAGGTAGTTCCGACTCCAGTTGTCGAAGATACTCCGGATACTAGCTCATCAGCCAGCACCCATCAATCATTGATCATGTCGAGGAGAGTGAGCTACCGTGGTCGAACCAAAACGGCTCATAGTTCTAGTGCGAATCGGGTCTGTGCCGGCGATATTTCCGCGGTGGTTAGTGATGCTTTGAATGCTCATGTTCGTGTGGAGCCGTCGGAGCGGCCTGTGGTCGTGGCGTCGATCGGATCAGGAGAGACCCGTGACCATGGCCCTGTCCTTTCGGTTGCAGAGGACGTCGATGGTCCCGCTCTTGACCTTGTCATAGACCCTATTCCTATCAGTTCAAAGTCGCATGGGTCTAGTGCCGATACGATTTCTCGCCGTCCGGATGCTTCGCGACCTTTGGAGATGCCTCGTCCTTTCGGAACGTCGCGTCCTAACTCGAAGCGAGCCAGGATCGAGCAGGTCAGATCCCATGGTTCAGAGGGTCGGCAGGGTTCTGACTCGGTCAACGGGTCGTCGGCGAGCAGGCCTTTTCATTGGGCTTTTAAGCACGCTAGGGACTTTCCTGTCACCGAAGACCCGGAGGGGTTGGCGACGCTTTTCCGCCACTGCAAGGCCGCCGGGTGCCAGCTCCCTTCGCTGAGAAACATGTCGGAAAGGGACGCCTATTTGGATATGTGTGCTGCTAATGGCAAGGTGAACATTTCGAAGTTACTGCCTTAGTAGTATTAATCGAAATTTTTACTAATATTCGTGTTCTTGCTTTGTCCAGGCGTTGGCGGCTCAGAACAGGGTGGTCGCTTTGTTTGAGCAGCGGATGCGAGATGCCCCTCGACCGGAGGAGGTTGAAAAGGCGAGGCAGGTGGTCACGAGCTTGAATGCCGAGGTGCACACCCTGAAAGCGCAAGAGATTGCTAGGGCAACCGAACTGGCGAGGCTCCCCGTTCTCGAGGCTCGTAATGCCGACCTCGAGGCAACTTTGGCTTTGACAACTCGGACGTTGCGGGCGACGGAGACCCATCTTGCTGCCAGTCGAACGGAGAGCCAGACTGCGTTGGCACAGGCCGCTCGACTTGCGAGGGAGAACCGTGAGCTTGCTGCGGCTCGTGACAAGGAGGTTCGTCAAGCAGCACGGGCGGCCAGGCGGGAGTTATCTGCGAAGTATGCAGAAGTTCTTGGCGGGATCAAGGAAAAGTGGCTTCTGAAGAAGGCGGAGACGGATCCGAGATCGACCTCCAGGAGGTGATTGCTAATATCGATCTGTTGAACGAGCTGCAGAGGGGTGACACCACCGTCGAGGCTGAGATTCCAAGGGTTGAAGCGTTGAGAGGGGAATTTGAAGAGGCATTCAAGGCGGCTCAATTTTCCGACCTATCTCTTGGGAAATTAAACCTTCCTGCTGTTTCGGAGGACTCGGTTGCCTTAATGGAGGTCGACCCCGTGTCCCAAGTTCCAGTGGGTGTTGACCAGTTTGGGACCAACGTTGTCACGACGGAGAGTTCAGCAGCGCAGTTGGCTGACGAGGAGGCACGCGCCGACGACTTCGTAGAGGATTAGTAGTTTTTTTTTAATTTCGAACATACTGCCTTAGCTAGGAGGTTTTAATCCGGCTCTATGTTAGGTTTTGGACCTTTTGTGGTCCGAATACATTGCCTTAGCCGGGAGGTTTTAATCCGGCGTCTTCTTGTCGTTACGAATTTTCTGAATTTCTTTAAGTAAAAGACTTCGATATCTTTTTACTTAGTAAGATTCATGTCTTGAATTTTCATGGTCGTCGTTACCTCGGCGTGTTTTGTTGAGGTATATCTTTGTAAAGAGGCTTTGTCGAGGTATCATTTCGTAAGGAGACCCGTCGCCAAAGCGAAGCGTTGTGCCTTAGAAAATTTCATTTCTTAAACTTTTTACTTCGTCATTGTTTCGGTCTCGCTTCGTACGGAAGCGAGGTGTTTTACCTTAGTGGAATCTTTTATGATTTTCTACTAGTTTTGTGCCCGAAGTTCGGGTATGCTTCCCTCTTCGATTCTTTTGATAATAAATCGGTGTTCGAAGTCCTTTTGCCTTAGCAGTTTTCAAAATTTTGGGTTTCGGGTTTTTGAATTAGTTCCTTTTAGCGAACTGCGTGCTTCGAGGTCCAAGTGGATTTCGAAGCCCTTTAGAGTTCGCTGTTTGGGGATCAGGTCGTGTCGTCGTGGTCCTTTGACCGCATTTGTTTGAACTTTTATGAGCTCGGGTGGTTCGATGGATCCCGAAGTGTTTTTGCTATGAGTTTTTACCCTGTGGCTCAGTTCGTGATGCGAGGTCGCGAAGCTTTAGTGATACGAGAGCTGAATAATTTTAATTCGGGAAACGCGCGAGGTGAACAATGTTCTTTTATTCATCTGGGCTTGCCGAAAGACGAGTGAGTTACAACATACGATGGTGATAGTGTGAGCTTCGCCAGAAGGTTTATTGCTTTGGCGAAATGTTTTGGTGGCTGCACTCGAGGGTCGAGCTGCCTACGTACCCTATCAAGGGATCAAGCCTTTACGTAATTCGATTGTTATGCGTACTCAGTCGTGATATCGTTTTAAATTCATGGAATTCCAAGATCTTTTTTCTGGTACGTCGGTTTTGGCTTTCGCGAGCTTGTAGACGCCGTTGCACACTACTTCGATGACGCGGTAGGGGCCTTCCCAGTTGGTCCCTAGTTTTCCGGCACCTCGCTCTTTGGTATTCTCGTATACCTTTCACAAGACTAGGTCGCCCACTTCGAAACTCCTGTGTTTAACGTTGGAGTTATAGTAGCGGGCAGCGGCTTGCTGGTAATTTTGGATTCTGATCAGTGCTTGGTCTCGGCGTTCGTCGATGAAGTCCAATTGATCTTGCAACATTTCTTCGTTGAGTTCGCTGTTCGATGGGCATAGAGTTCGCCTGGGGCTTGGTACCGAGACTTCGGCTGGGACTATTGCCTCCATCCCGTATGCTAGTGAAAACGGTGTTTCGTTTGTAGCTCGATGGGGAGTGGTGCGGCAGGCCCAAAGGACCCCGGGGAGTTCATATGCCCATCTCTGTTTTCTTGAGTCGAGTCTTTTCTTGAGGTTGCTCAAGATCGTCTTGTTCGCGGCTTCGGCGTGACCGTTCTCTTGAGGGTACCTCGGGGTCGAGGTGGTTAGATGGATTTTCCACTTGGCGCATAAAGCTCTGAAGCTGTGAGATATGAACTGGGATCCATTGTCGGTTACAATTTCGTATGGGATCCCATGTCGGCATATGATATTTTTCCAGACAAAGTCTTTCACTTCGACTTGCGTGGTTTGCTGGAAGGCTCCTGCCTCGACCCATTTGGTGAAAAAATCGGTAAGGACTAGTAGGAAACGGAGTTTCTTCCGTCCCGACTCGACGAGCGGTCCTACAATGTCCATAGGCCACCGCATGAACGGGTAGGGGGCCGAGAGCGAGGAGAGTGTTTTAGTTGGCTGATGGATGCTCGAGGCATGTCTTTGGCATTTGTCGCATTTATTCGAATAGTTTTCGGAGTCTGCGACGATGGTTGGCCAAAAATTCTGACAGCGAGGCCGCGGCCTCCGGAATGACTTCCGCAGTGACCGTCGTGCATTTCGCTCATGATTGCAAGGGCTTCTATGCCGTGGACACAGATGAGGTTTGGTTCGGAGTCATTCCGCATGTAGAGTTTGTCGTTTATTACGCAAAAGCGCGAGCTTTGTGCTTTCAGTTTTCGGGCTGCCCACTTCTCGGGTGGTACGGTCCCATCTGTGATGTACCGGATGATTGGGGTTCTCCAATCTGGTTTCCGGATGTATTCGTCTGATTCCGGATCGCCGGTGGTTTCTGGAGCGACCTCATCGGACGATTCGGGCTCGATTGGTAAGTCGGGACCGTGCTCGCCTATGCCTATGGGGTCGTCCTTGTCTTCTGGGAGTGCCGTAGGATCGGGCTCGTGTTCTTCTGCGTCGGAGATGACTTGATCGGTTTCCATGTCTACAGGCTCGGCCGTTATTTCATTTATGGTGAGAGCTTTGAGGGCGATCTCGATGCTCGGTTTTTCGATTCCTTCGACATGAATTATTCTTTTAACTAACGGGTCTGAGGTGGAGGCGAGCGCGGCAAGTGCGTCGGCCGAAGTGTTTTCGCCTCGCGGGATCCTTGTAAGCTCGAATTTGTCGAGCTGTTCCGATAATCCACGAACTACTTGGAGGTATGCGTTCATGCGTTCGTCTTTGGCCTCGTATTCGCCGTGAAATTGGCTCGTAATGAGCTGAGAGTCGCTGAACGCGTCGACCTCCCGAGCTCCGATCCCGAGTGCGAGCCTGATTCCGGCGATGAGGGCTTTGTACTCTGCTTCATTGTTGGAAGCGACGAAACCTAGTCTGAACGATTGTTCGATTACTTCGCCAGTTGGCGAGGTAAGTTTGATGCCGACTCCGGATCCTTGTTTGGATGAAGATCCGTCGACGTGAAGTGTCCACTTCTTGGAGGAGTTCGTTTCGTTAGCGACTTTGGGCGCTAATTCGATCATGAAATCCGCTAAGACTTGTGCCTTAGCGCAGGTGCGAGTGCGGTATTCGATGTCGTACTCGCTGAGTTCGATTGCCCATTTGGCGAGGCGTCCCGGTTGACTCGGACTATGGAGAATAGTTCTGAGCGGTTGCGATGTCATGACTACTATTGAATGGGACTGAAAATATGGTCTGAGTTTTCGGGCCGACATCACGATTGCTAGAACTAGTTTCTCCATAGCGGGGTATCTTGTTTCGGCGTCGATCAACGTATTGCTTACGTAATAGATCAGTTTTTGCTCGTTTTGTTCTTCGCGAACTAGGACTCCGCTTAAAGCCGCCTGAGATACTGCGATGTATAGATATAAAGGTTCTCCTTCTACTGGTTTGGCCAGTATCGGGGGTTCGCTTAAATACACTTTGAGTTGTCGGAATGCGTCTTCGCATTGCTCGTCCCAAAGAAACTTTTTGTTTCCTTTGAGGAGCTGGTAGAAGGGTAGGCATTTGTCTGTTGATCGGGAGATAAACCTGTTTAAGGCCGCTATCCTCCCTTTCAATCGTTGAACCTTTCGAGTTGTTCTTGGCGATGGCATTTCTGAAAAGGCCGCGATGTGTTTTGGGTTTGCTTCGATGCCTCTCGTGGTTACTAGCTAACCGAGGAATTCTCCTGAAGCGACCCCGAATGAGCACTTCGCTGGGTTAAGTTTCATTCTGTATCTGTTGAGGATAATGAAACATTCTCTTAGCTGTGCTACATGGTCGGTTTCTTTGGAGGATTTAACGAGCATATCGTCGATATAAACCTCCATCGTTTTACCGAGTAGGTCTGCGAACATTTTGTTCACTAATCGTTGGTAAGTTGCTCCGACTTTCTTAAGGCCGAAGGGCATCACTCTGTAGCAGTATGTGCCTCGATCGGTGATAAATGCCGTTTTTTCTTGGTCTTCCGGGTTCATTTTGATTTGATTGTACCCGGAGAACGCGTCCATGAAGGACAACAGTTCGTGACCGGCCGTGGCTTCGACGAGCCGGTCGATGTGTGGTAATGGAAAGCTATCTTTGGGGCATGCTTTGTTTAAGTCGGTAAAGTCAATGCAGACTCTCCACTTTCCGTTTTTCTTTTTAACGACCACGGGGTTGGCCAACCAGTCGGGATATTTCACCTCTCTGATGGAGTCGACCTTGAGTAGTCGATCTACTTCGTCGTTAACGGCCTTGGTCCTTTCGGGGTCGAGCTTACGGCGTTTCTGTTTGATGGGTTTGTAAGTTGGGTCGACGTTTAGTTCGTGCGACGTTACATCGGTGTCGACCCCGGGCATGTCCGCGGTGGACCATGCGAATGTGGTGACGTTCTCTTTTAAGAAAGAGATAAGTTCTTCTCGAATTTCGTTGGATATGTCGATTCCTATGTTGACGACGCGGTCCGGGTTGTTGTCGTCTATACAGACCTGTGTGATTAGTTCGGTGTGAGGTTCGCATACAGAAGGATCGTTTGATCTTTTAATCTGCTGGGTGGCGAGCTCTAGCTCTTTCTGTAATTGCTATATGGGGTGATTCCTGGATTGTTTGTAATTCCCCATGTAGCAATCGCGGGATGCAGACTGGCTTCCTCGTACCGTTTTGGTTCCGTCGGGTGAAGGGAATTTCACGCACTGGTGGTACGTTGATGGTACCGCTTTCATGGCGTATAGCCAAGGTCTGTCGAGTATGGCGTTGAATGGTGCCGCGCGGTCTACGACCACGAATTCGATTAATTTTCGTACTCCTTCCGCGAACACGGGGAGTTCGATTGTTCCTTTGGAGTACGTCATGTTTCCGGCGAAGCCGGTTAGCGGCGAGGGTTTACCTCGCAGGGATGAGTATTCGAAGCCCATTCGGCGGAAGGCTTCGTAGAAGAGTACGTCAACCGAACTGCCAGTGTCTATCATTATTCTGGACAGTTCGTAGCCACTCACGTCGAGCTAGAAGATGAGGGAGTCGTCGTGCGGTTTGTCGAGGTGTGTGGTTTCACTTTCTCTGAAGGTGATCCTGTGGTTGGGCCCCTGGAGGGGAGTCGGTTCTACCGGTCTGGTTCGAGCTCGTCGTTGGAATAGCTTGATGGAGTTAACCGAGTCGCGGCAGAATTGCGAGACGCCACATATGAAGTCTATTCTTTTAGTGGTGGGTGGCTCTACTCCCCCCTCTTCGAAACAAAGAGGTTTTCGGGGTCGAAGTACGACTGTCTTTTTGGGCGCCAGTGGTGGCGTAATTACCGATTTCATCGAGCCGCCGCAAAGGCTCAGCTCTCTGAATATCAGGTCGATGCATTTTTTCGGCGCTGGAGGCGGGGTTTCTTGTCCCGTGGCCTCGTTAGTCCGTTCCCTTTTCTTTTTGGGGTTCGACTTTTTCTTATCGGTCTTTGGAACTGGTTCCGTCTCGACGGCTTCGTCTTTAGGTCGTTCGGCGTCGTTCTGAGCTGCTAGTAGCCAAAGTCGAGTTGGTCACAATATTTTGATGGATCGTAATCCTTGTTCTTGGATTGGGGGGGTTCCGACGGCGTATGTATGTAATCATTTGCTGGGAGGTTCCCTTTTGGGAGCCTTTTTCGACGTCGGCGGGCATTCCATCATTTCGTATTTCTTAGTGAGAAAAGCGGTCTCGTCTTCGTACAAAGCGAAAGCGGATGCGCGATGTAGTGCGTCGTCTAATGACGTCGTGGGTCGAACTGTGAGTTCCTTGCGGAAGCTCGACGTATGCCATAAGTTATTCTTCAGTGCCAATAGTGCTACCACCTTGTTGGAGTTCGCTATTTTGGCTTTGATTTCTTTGAATTTTGTGATATATATCCGAAGTGAATCCTCTGGGCCTTGTGAGAGCTTCCAGAGGTCGGCTTCGGACGCTTGCGCCTCAATGAATACTGAGTATTGCTTGAGGAAAACCGAGATGAGCTGGTTGAAAGTGTCTATGGACTTTTCTTCCAGCGAGGAGAACCATTCCTGGGCCGTTCCGATCAGGGTTTCAGCGAAGAGGCGGCAGTGGCGTGCTTCTTTTTGTGATCGAGGAAGTGGACCCTGGCGACCGTTAGGCGGAATGGTCGTATGTGAGCTCGCGGGTCGGTCTTTCCGGCATATTCGGGGAATTTGGTTTTTCCCGTATCTCTAATATGTGCGGTCACGATGCGATTGGTGAAGGGAGTCCGATTGGTCTCCTCGATCACGCGATCGATATCCGGGGCCGAACTAGTGGCGAAGTGGACGAGCGAGTTCATCTGTTGTAGTTCGGCATTCGTGTGATCGACGTATCGTTGGAACAACTCGCGATCGACGGTGTTCGGGAGATTTATGTATGATAGATCGGGAGCCTGAGTTCGAGTCGGGTTCTCATTTTCCTCGCAAGGTCGCGTGTTGTTTTCGCGATTCGCGGGTGGGGGAGGAAAAGAAAACGAACTATTATTAGTTTGCTCATGCTGGGTTCCCGAGTTGGACCCGAATTCGAAGGTGTTGAATGGCCTTGATTCGTGGTTTCCCACGCTCGGCGGTAGCCTGGTTGAGGCTCGCCCGCTTGTTTCGTTGCTTAGGTTGGCAGCGAATGATGGCGAGCTTTCGAACGTGAAGGCTGAGGTCGGGGTGTTTCAGATCGGAGTCTCGAATTGCCCGACGAAAGTCGGCGAAGCGTGGATTGTTCCGAAATCCAGGCGTGTTCGCGGGGGCGGGCTTCCTTGCGAACGTCGCTCTCGATTTTCCGTCGAGCGACGTTCTTGCTGCTCTAACCGAGCTTTGAGCGTACGAGTCGAGGTTTCGTAGGTCTATTGCCTTTCCACCAGGATGGATAACATCCCGCGGATTTCGGCCAGGTCATTTTGGTGTTGTTGCGGCGTTACGGATGAGGTGGTTGATCATGTCCGGCCGGTTTGAGCCTGGGTCGGAGCGGTGGATCTGGTCCATACCCAATTAGGGTTTTGGTCCGACGGAGCCTGAGATGGGTCGACGGAGCCTGAGGCAGATCTCGTCCATACCCAATTAGGGTTTTGGTCTGACGGCGCGTTAACGGTCGTTGGGATGGCATGATTTGCACGTCGCGATGCCGCGTTTTGATTCGCGGCGAGTGTTTCCACTCCACCCATTGCGATGGGATTTAATCCCACGGTGTTTGTTGGGACTGGGATCTGGGATCCGGATCCTGTGAGCGCGGGCTCAATAGTCGCGCCAGAGGTGCTGCGACCTGTCGAGGGGTTGACCCTGATTGATTCTGAATGGTTTGGATCCATTTCGCTTCTCGTTAGATCGAAGATCTGATTCTTGTGTCTAGAAAGCTATATGCTTTTCCCCACAGACGGCGCCAAAATGTGGATGCGGAATCGCACACCTAGTTTTTGTAAGGATTTTTAGGGAATAACTTTAGATGGGCTAGTTTCTATCTATGAATCAAAAATGTAATTTGGATATAAACTCGATGAATTGGATTTTATATTGAATCGATCAAGGGTGTTTACAAGTAAGATAATCTCGAAGAGATTTTACAAGTATTCTGTATATTTTGCTTAAAGGAATTGTCCCCCTGTAAACCTAGATATCAACGTCTTTTATAGTCGATGTCGAGCTGAGTTTCTTTCGGATATTGAGGACGTCGCGTATCCCGCGAATTGAGGAGCCGTTGCTGACTCCTACTTTTACGAGCTGAAGGTTTGACTTGCTCTGGATCCGACGTCGCCCACCTCGCGGATTGATAGGTGGGCCTTTCATACTGGTTTAGAAATTGTTTTAATTGTTTATCGGGCCCTTACTGGGCCAGATCTCTCACGCCGAGATCGGGTACCAACAGTGATTTTCAATTCTTGCAAACGTCTGCAAAGCAAAGTGTCAACGATTGTTCAGAAATCAGTTTATATGAGGTTAATATAACAATAGATCAATGAATCAAAGATAAGGCTGGAGCACCCCTCAAACTAACCAAAGAAAACTTATCATCTTCTGCCCTTTGAATGTTGTCATCATTCAGAAGAAGATGAGCTGTCAACATTTCCCATTTAGTCCAAGCTCTTGCAGCTGCATACTACAAGATCAGAATGCAATAATTACTACCGAAGACACACACATACATTTTTTAGTCCAAACTCTTTCAGCTACAAACTAAAAGGCGAAAGTTCAATAGCCCAAAATAACGATGTTCAATGCATTTTCTCGTAATAGTGATTAGAATCTCAACGTACTTGAGTTTCCAGATCATCGGAATTCAATCTTTTGTGATATGCATCCACAAGGCAACCTCTCTCGTTTTCTGGAATAAGATCTCTGAACTGCTCCCAAGCTTGTAAAACAGAGAAACAAACACTTACGAAGAAGAGAAAAAAAATGGAAGCTCTTAAGCCAGAATCTACTAAAATTTGCACATAAAACTCTAGTCTCAAAATCACTAAGCTTAAACAGATATGTCTACGGTTGCACAAAAAAAAAAACAGATATGTTTACAAAAGCAGACGATAGGAATCAACTAAAAATTTGCAATATAATAAAAATTCATAAACTCCAAAACATACAAGAAATAGAATTACCATCAGGGTATATAGCAGCAGCCCCACCCTCATAAAACCAATCAATCTCCTTTTTTCGCAACAGAAATATCCCTCTAAAACCAATCAATATTATAAAAATTCATCAATCTCCTTTTTTCGCAACAGAAATATCACTTTATGGTTCAAGATGACATCGTACTTGGGCACAAGGCCTCTGAAGCTGGGATCGAAGTTGACAAAACCAAGATTCAGGTCATGACAAGTCTCCAACCACCGACTTCTGTGAAGGATATTCGGAGTTTCCTTGGTTATGCTGGGTTTTACAGGAGGTTTATCAAAGATTTCTCCAAGATAGCACGCCCACTCACTGCTTTACTGTGCAAGGAGATCAAAATTGATATGCTCAAATTAATACCCTAAATAGTACTAAAGCACTTGCTGCAGTAAATCAGGGATCGAACACAAGAACTCAAGATATCACACAATAGATTATATAGATCCAAAATACGCTAAATCAAAAGATGTAATTGAAAACAAGTATGCAATTAAAAGTGTTGTAAATTCAGGGGGAGGCAGATAGGTTCAGGGTATTTCTCAGGAAATCAATGAATGCAGCTAAATTAACTAACAGGATTCAGATTACGCACGGTTCTTGAACTCAAATCACTAAAATATAGCTAACCAACTCTCGTTGCGAAAACTATCTAAATCTAAATCATAGAAATTCCAAATCTCTTTGCGAATCCTAAATTCTAAATCAGCTTTAAAGTTCAGGTTTGATATGTTCACAAATCAATTAAACCAAATCTCTTTGCGAATAATCAATTTGCTCACCTAGGTTCTATCATGTAATTAATCGCACTCTCGTGCCTAATCAATTATCCTAAGATCTAAACAAAGTATCAGACTTGTCTCCCTCAAAAGCTCTCTCTCAATCAACCTAGCATTCAAAGAAATCCTTTATGAGAAAACCCTAAACCTAACAGGTGATCTACTCAGACATGGAGATTGAAACAATGAACATGACTGAATAAATACTCAAATAAATAATAAGAAAGGGTAACAAAGGGTTCGAAATCTTTTCTCAGATGAACAAAGTTTCAGACTTGTCTCCCTCAAAAGCTCTCTCTCAAATCCATAATAAAATAAGTGTAGCCAACAAAGTGGCAGAAAATCCTAATTAAATAACCTAAACACGAATTGGGGTCTTTTTGTAAATATCAAAGTCTTATGGGCAAGTTTTGCAATTCTTCAAAACTTCATAAAAAGTCGCGGCCCATGATTTCTCGATGGGTGTCGATCGATACCAGGGGGTATCGATCGATGCTTGTTGCTCAGATCGGGCACTTAGTCATCATATTTCAGTTTCGCTACAGAATGCTCCATAAAACTCCAATATCTCCAATAATACTCCAAATGTGCTAAAACCTGTAAAAGACTCCAAAATACTATAAAGACTCTATAAAATTGACTTATATCATGGCTTAAACAGGGTAAAAACCATGATATATCACGAAGAATGTTAACAATGATGTTAAAGATTTGAAACAAAAAACATCTCCACAAAATTCAAATGCATAGAATTACTGACCTGAGTTTTACCAAGTTCTTCATTGATTTTTGAAAGAGGAAACCCTCTCATGTTTCTCTTCTTGAACTGATACTTGCATATCCTTGGACATATCCTTGGACACTCATCGTCTGCCTCTGGAATTGGCTCGCGGAAAATACTCCCCAACTCTGGAATTGCTTCAAACGCTAGCAGCTGCAAAACAACACACATATAGTTGAGATTAGTAAGAGATAAGTTCAATTATGAAAAAAGTTACAACAATTACTAATACCACAACTTAATTGTACATACCTCCAAAGGGATACATAAACCGGGAATCGGCCATAATATGTTCTCATTGACGACTCCTTTAAAATTATCCATCGTGTGAGAGATCTGACTGAGCATGTACTCAAAAGACATTCTCCCCCAAGGAAAAGTCTTGCACAAGTCAAGATCATCAACAACTCTCTGGAAGAAATCCACGACCCGAGTAGCATCGTTTCCGCACTTCGTCTGAGCAATGATAATGCTGCAAAGGAAGTACAGTACAATCATCGTCAGCCTATCTTGAGAAGGTCGCATCCCTTCATCTGGCTTCCCTTTCACATCTTCATATCTGACTTTTTTTTGCCCGAACAGCCCCCTCACAAAAATCTTGCTACCCAACTCATTATAATTCATCAGTAAGTTTTTGCAGTTTAATCCAGAGATCAACGCGTGCTCCCTCAGACCGTATCTGACCGGAACGCCATTCACCACGAACCACGATTCCTTTTTCTTCTCTATGCAGGCAGTTCGAAGCAATATCATCCACATGCCCTGGAGCTTGTGGTTGTTGTCCTTTGGCAACTTGAAGATGTGTCTGAACTGCGGATGCGTTTGAAACTAATTCCTCTCGTGACACGTAAGCGGAGGCTCCAACTTCTCAAGAGTTGACATAAATTCTTTGACGTAGCACCTCGTCGAAATCTTTATTTTTTTCGTGTACTCCGTTGCTGGGTAGTACATTCTGAGAGGTTGCAGTGCGATTGTTTCATCACCGGATTTCTGCAACAATCAGTTTTATCAAGCTATTCCAGTTATACATCAATATAGTTTTCCCAAGTTTTCCAGTTTTACGACAATATAGTTTTACCAAGTTTTCCAGTTTTACTTTAAACCCAACAAATTGACATGCTTTCTTGAGTAACTGTGTCAATTTTCCTAGTTTTACCGAGACTAACTAAATGGGAATACTTACCGAATGAGAATCATAGTTGTCATGGGAATCGTCTCCTTCTCGAGCCCCATCCTTGTTTGGCTCAGAGGACACGTTTGGGAGAGGCTCATCGTTATTGATGACTCGGTTTGTATCTTCCTCCATCTCTTCTTCTTCTTCACTCTCTGTTCCGTCTTCTTCACTCTCTCCTTCACTTGGTTTTTCAAGGTCCCCTTCTTCTTCTTCGTCACTATCTTCTTCTATTTCCGTCTCTTCGTCTTCTTCATCTTCTTCATTTGATTCTTCTCCTTCATTTGAATATTCTTCTCCTTCCGTCTGAGTTCCTTTAGTTTCTTTTGCACGATTCGCCTCGGCGGTTCCCTCCACGATCGGAGGAGGAACCACCACTTCTGAGTCGTTCATAGACGCTTCCTCCGCATTGCCGGCCGACGGCGAATCCTTTCGTCCTATTTCCGACAGCCCTACATCATACTTAACCCCTTCCTCCTTCCTCGATCTCTTCCTCGACCTGTGATTCCTCCCCTCGTCTCCGGCATTGATCAAATCCCCTAGTTTTCGAGAAGTTGAGAAGTTGGAAGTTGCGATCGAAGGTCATTGCGACCGTTGGGAGATGAGTGAGATTTGAAATGAGGAGTAAAATTAGCGAAAACTAGGGATTTGATTATTTTTCGGGTATGACCTGATTGGGTTGGGTGGGTTTTCCGTGGGTGGGTATAACCCTGGTAGATGCTGTAAATTTCTTAATTGGGGTAGGTTTTATGGTAATATTCCTATTTTTCGAATTAAAAATAATTCTAACCGAAAATGAATTTATAAGAGGGACACATGAGATTTTCGTTTGAGATGTAAGGACTTTTGGAACGATTTCTCCTCCTTGTTCCATATATTCAGATCATAATCCAATCAATTAATCTCTAAATCACACCAATTCTTCTTGCACCCTCGATTAAGCAATTATATTCCTAACCAAGTAGAGCTTTCTCAGATGTAAGAATGTAAACATCACGATTTGCACCTTGTCAGGGTGGGATTGGCTATACGCAAGTGCTAGAGTGCTTCCCCATAATCCACCAAAAACCTGCTCAAACAGAGAAAAAAAAATGTTCACGCTCTTATCTAGATTTCCATCTCAACAACAACAAGAAGCATATATGTGGAAGAAACTTTATAACCTGCCATTCCGGAATTTGCAAATGTTCTCTCAGTTTTTCAATATCATTCACAAGGTCCCATGTGGTATTTTCCACCAAGCAAGCATGCGGTGTACTCTTTCCCGCACCTCTCTGGAGGAAAAAACAAACATAAAAACTAGCGGTGAATATACAAGTTAGATTAATGTAATGTAGTGTCAAGAGACACCAACCTGATCAAACAATATAATCCGATAAAACTTAGGATCGAAGAATCTCCTGTTACTAGAAGATGTCCCTCCTCTGATAAGCCATTACAAGTCTACTCTAGAAAGAAGAAATCTTCTGTTGTCAAAGAAACAGAAACGGAGGTAGAAAAAGGTTGATTTTCCATTTTCTGAGATGAACTAATTAAAGGATATTTTTCATTTTAGTGGTTTTGTTACTTCTCTTTAAATACGATAGTTTGTCAATTTCTTTTAGATACTTTAGAACTTGAATTTTGTAGAGACCTGGGTCTTGAGGCGATCAAGAGATCGTGAGAGAGGGTGATCGATACTCAGATTTGCTGAGAATCTCGATATCCCTTGAGACTCAATTCAGTTTGTAATCGTTTTGCTATTTATAATAATTCGAGAATAATTCAGAGCTGCAAAATACAGTGAGCAAGATAAATTGTAGTTGGTGTTGCTGAGTCTTGCTGGTCCAGTATTGAACTGGTATAACTGGGAGATTATCGAGGAACCGTTTCTCAGCTGGACTCAGTTTAAACAGAGACTGCTAGCTCGTTTTGCATAATCCATTGATGAAGAACCGGGCATTCGTTTATGTAATTTGAAGCAAACTGGTTATGTTCAGGTTTACATAAGTGAATTCGAGGAATTGATAGCTCAAGTTTCATGTATGGATGAGCAGAATCTGGTGAACAAGTTTTATACAGGGTTGAATCCAGCGATGCAAGAGGTTATTAGGGTGAAGGAGCCGCGTGGTTTGAGAAATCATATTGCAGTAGTGGTTAAGATGGAGTCAAGCAGGTTTTGTAACGTGGTGACAATATGTCCTTACACTAATCAACAAGGACCAAAATATGCTTATCATACATCATTCAAGCCTTCTTCTGGTAATGTTTCTCATCGGATCACGTCTGGCCAAGATGTTAAGAGTACTGAGCAACCTAAGTTGTTGGAGGCTGACAAACCGGCTGTAAAATCTCTTGCTAAACCGCGATTATATTTAACAGAAGCTCAACTAGCTTATAAGAAACGTAGCAAACTATGTTTGAAATGTGATGAGAAGTGGTCTAGGAATCATCTTTGTGCTAATGCAGAATTGCAGCTTTTTGATATATCATGGTTTTTACCCTGTTTAGGCCATGATATAAGTCCTTTTTATAGAGTCTTTCAAGTATATTGGAGTCTTTTACAGGTCTTAGAACGTTTGGAGTATTATTGGAAATATCGGAGTTCTATGGAGCATTCTGGAGCGAAAGTGAAGTCTGATGGCTAAGTGCCCGATCTGAGCTACAAGCATCGATCGATACCCCCTGGTATCGATCGACATCCGTCGAGAAATCATGGGCCGCGACTTTTTATGAAGTTTTGGAGAATTGCAAAAGTGCCCAGAAGACTCTGATAATTACAAGAAGACCCCACGTCGTGATTTAGGTTATAAATAGGATTTTACAGCCACTTGTTTAGGCTATACTTTATTTTTGCTCTAGTTTAAGAGAGATTTTGGTGAGAGATACAAGTCTGATTTCCCTTCGTCCGAGATCAGAGCTCAAAACCTTTGTTTCTCTTTATGATTTTATATAGAGTTTTTATTCAAACATGTCTATTGATTTAATTACCATGTCTGAGTAGATCTCTTGTTAGGTTTGGGGATTCTCATAAGGGATTTCTTTGAATGCTAGGTTGATTAGTTATTTAGGGTTCATAATCTGAATTAGTTCTTCACATTAGGTTGTTCTCAAAGCTAATTCTAGATTGATCACCTGGAACTTAGATCTTAGGATAATTGATTAGGCATGACAGTGCGATTAATTACCTGATAGAACTTAGGGTGAGCAAATTGATTATCCGCAAAGAAATTTGGTTTAATTGATTTGTGAACATATCAAACTTGGAATTAATGCTGATTTATTCTTAGGGATTTGCAAAGAAATTTGGGATTCTGAAGTTTAGATTTAGATAGTTTTCGCAACGACAGTTGGTTAACTATACTTTAGTGATTTGAGTTCTAGAACCGTGCTTAACCTGAACCCTGATTAGTTAGTTTATTTGCATTCATTGATTCCCTGAGAAATATCCCTGAACCTATCTTTTCCCCATTGAATACTACTCGTTTACTGCTTCCTGTTTTCTGCTTAAACTGAATTGCTTAGCTTAGCTTGATTCTAATAATTTATTGAGTGATTTCTGTGGATCCTTGTGTTCGACCCCTAGCTAGACTACGACTACTGCTTTAGTACTGTT
This sequence comes from Eutrema yunnanense, assembly GCA_002933935.1. Classification (NCBI taxonomy): domain Eukaryota; kingdom Viridiplantae; phylum Streptophyta; class Magnoliopsida; order Brassicales; family Brassicaceae; genus Eutrema; species Eutrema yunnanense. The sequence continues at coordinate 176,913 of PKML01000490.1, forward strand.
AGGGTATTAAATTGAGCATATCAATTTTGGCGCCGTTGCCGGGGATTCAATTTCACCATTAAATTGTAGCTGTCGAGTTTCGACTAAGTCCGTCAGTATCGATCGATACTACCTAGTATCGGTCGATACCAAGGTGATTTTCCTTGTTGATATCGATCGATACCATCAGTATCGGTCGATACGCATCGTGTCTTTGGTTACTAACGTTCTTGATCTTGGTGTTTCAGGTGCATGCATAATCGTGAAACCAGAAGAAACAAGAGCGCTCCGCTAGTCAATCTATCGTTAGAGAAGCTAGCACGTTTATAACGCACAAACAGAAAGGCAAAGCAGACATCAAGGATGAACAACCCAGTGGTTTTAAGACTTGATGAAGCTGGTGTCTTGAGAGACCAACAGGGTCATGTGTGCAATGAAGGAGGGCAGCGACTTGATGAGGCTGGAAACGTCGTTGCCCCTGCTGCTGTAGTTGAGATTGTCGCGCCAGCTGGGCGCGCCAACGTTGGGAATGCTGCAGGTGATCGAGCTAGAACACATGGTGAGCACAACAGGCCTGATCAGTTCTTTGCCAATCGAGCTGCGATTCGCATACCGACTTTTCAGAGGAATGACTTCGAGCTGAAGCCTGCATATTACGCTCTCATAAGTCAGAACCCTTTCCATGGCCTACCTCATGAGCATCCCATGGATCACATCGAAAGGTTCGAGGACTTGGTCACTAGCATGAAGTATAATGGAGTGCCTAATGAGTTCCTTTTCTGTAAACTCTTCCCGTACTCTCTTGGTGGGGATGCTGCTTATTGGCTGAAGCAGCTAACTCCTGACTCTCTAACTACATGGGATGAGACAAAGAACGCGTTTCTGGTTAATTTCTATGATGATGCAAGATCCGAGGAGCTCAGGAACAAGTTCTCTCAGTTCGCTCAGGGTCCGACAGAAGCATACACGGCTTCATGGGTTCGTTTCAAGTCATATCAAAGAGACTGTCCGCACCATGGGTTCACTCAGGTGCAGTTGCTGGGCACTTTCTACAGAGGGGTTGATTGGAGATACCAGATGGCAATGGACTCTGCAAGCAATGGGAACTTCTTCACCAGGTATCCGGATGATGCAGTTGTG
>PKML01000490.1:201376-241702 GCA_002933935.1 Eutrema yunnanense
GTGATTTCTGTGGATCCTTGTGTTCGACCCCTAGCTAGACTACAACAACTGCTTTAGTACTGTTAGGGTATTAAATTGAGCATATCAAGATACAAGTCTGATTTCCCTTCGTCCGAGATCATAGCTCAAAACCTTTGTTTCTCTTTCTGATTTTATATAGAGTATTTATTCAAACATGTCTATTGATTTAATTACCATGTCTGAGTAGATCTCTTGTTAGGTTTGGGGATTCTCAGAAGAGATTTCTTTGAATGCTAGGTTCATTAGTTATTTAGGGTTCATAATCTGAATTAGTTCTTCACCTTAGGTTGTTCTCAAAGCTAATTCTAGATTGATCACCTGGAACTTAGATCTTAGGATAATTGATTAGGCACGACAATGCGATTAATTACCTGATAGAACTTAGGGTGAGCAAATTGATTATCCGCAAAGAAATTTGGTTTAATTGATTTGTGAACATATCAAACTTGGAATTAAGGCTGATTTATTCTTAGGGATTTGCAAAGAAATTTGGGATTCTGAAGTTTAGATTTAGATAGTTTTCGCAACGACAGTTGGTTAACTATACTTTAGTGATTTGAGTTCTAGAACCGTGCTTAACCTGAACCCTGATTAGTTAGTTTATTTGCATTCATTGATTCCCTGAGAAATATCCCTGAACCTATCTTTTCCCCATTGAATACTACTCGTTTACTGCTTCCTGTTTTTTGCTTAAACTGAATTGCTTAGCTTAGCTTGATTCTAATAATTTATTGAGTGATTTCTGTGGATCCTTGTGTTCGATCCCTAGCTAGACTACGACTACATCTTTACTACTGTTAGGGTATTAAATTGAGCATATCACTTTTAACGGTTGTAAAAGGCTTCGAGATGGAGATTCTAACAATGTGTGACATTGATAGTGAGGATGACGAGATACATGAGGAAGTAGTGACTCAAATGATGGAATTGTCTTTGAATGCATTCTTAGGGATTGATTCTCCGACGACAACTAAAATCAGAGGCACCATTGAGAAAACTTCTGTCATTGTTTTGATAGATAGTGGTGCCACTAATAATTTTGTGACTTCTTCTGTTATTCAAAAAAGCAAAACTTTCTATTCATGAGTATTCGAAGCTACAAATTCTTCTTGGCACTGGAGTAATAGTGCAAGGAATGGGAGTGTGTAAGGCTGTGGAGTTTGAGTTGCCGGGTTTGAAATTCACCTCTGATTTTATTTATTTGGAATTGGGCAAAGTGGATGTTGTTTTAGGAGTGCAGTGGCTGCGAACATTGGAAAAGTGTCAGCATGATTGGGACTTACATGAGATGAGCTTCTCGTATAATGGCAGAAGGGTGACACTAATAGGCGATTCAGAGTTACATTCCTAGAAACTATCTCTTAAATCCATGCATGCGGTTCCTAATTTTCATACCAAATGTATTTCAATTACAACAGGTGCAGGAGGGTCAGAATATGCAAATTCCTATGGAAATTGAAGCCGTGTTGGAGGATTACAAGCAAGTTTTTTGCAGTTCCTACTGGTTTACCACCTTTTCGGGATCATGAACATGCTATCACTTTAAAATCTGGTTTTGAGGCTGTGAGTGTGAGACCGTATCGTTATCCTCATGCCTATAAGGAAGCGATGGAAGCCTTAGTCACTAAGATGTTGTCAAATGGGATAATACGACCAAGCAGAAACCCTTTCTCTAGCCCTGTTTTATTGGGGAAGAAGAAGAACAAGAGTTGGCCTTTTTGTGTGGATTACAGAGCATTGAATCGTGCTACAGTTCCGGATAAGTATCCCATTCCGGTGATTGACCAGCTTTTGGATGAGCTTCATGGTGCGAGAGTTTTGTCAAAACTTGATCTTCGATCGGGTTATCATAAGATTCGAATTTAGGATCCAGACATTGAGAAAACAGCTTTCAGGACCCATGAAGGCCACTATGAATTCTTAGTTATGCCTTTTGGCTTAACTAATGCTCCTGCAACTTTTCAGTCTTTGATGAATGAGTTGTTTCGTAAGTTCCTCAAGAAGTTTGTGTTGGTGTTTTTGATGACATTTTGATTTACAACCCATCGATTCAAGATCACCAGGAACATTTGACCGTTGTGTTGAAATTTTTTGATGAACAACAATAATATGGCAATAGGAAGAAGTGCTCATTTGGTCAATTTCAAGTTGATTATTTAGTCACGTCATTTCAGAAGCGGGAGTTGCTGCTGATCAGTCTAAGACTGAATCTATGAGGAAGTGGCCAACTCCAAAATCTGTTAAACAACTGCGAGGGTTTCTGGGTTTAACAGGTTATTATCAGCGCTTTGTTAAAGACGATGGCATTTTGGCTAAATCTCTTACTTAACTATTGAAGAAAGATCAATTTCAGTGGTCGGAGGAAGCACAATCAGCTTTTGATCAACTGAAGTAAGCCATGATCACAACGCCAGTTTTGGCTCTGCCAAACTTTGATAAGACCTTTATCACCGAGTCTGATGCGTCTGGTTTTGGTATGGATGTTGTCTTGATGCAAGACAAGAGACCTATTGCATTTTTAGTCATCGTTTGACTCCTCGAGAGCAACTCAAGCCCGTTTATGAGATATAACTCATGGCTGTAGTGATGGATGTGCATAAGTGGAAGCATTATATGCTTGGAAGGAAGTTTGTAGTCCATACGGATCAGAGGAGTTTAAAGTTTCTGCTGGAACATAAGGATATTAATATGGAGTATCAGAGATGGCTGACCAAACTTTTGGGATATGATTTTGAGATTGTTTTTAAACCAGGAATTGAAAACAAGGCGACATATGGTCTTAATCCCATTTCTTTTGATTCCCTCATATCATCTTTGCTATCTTTGACTGTGCCAAAAGCAATACAACTGCAGGATCTGTATCACGAGATTGCTGATGATGCTCAGATTCAGGAGACTATTTCGCAGATAGCATCAGGACAACTGGTGAAGAAGTATATGATGGTTAGAGATGGTCGATTGTGGTTTATAAACAGGTTGGTTATTTCAAGAAACTCTAAGTTCATTCCTCTGATTATGAATGAATGTCATGACAGTTACATGGGTGGTCACTCTGGTGTTTTAAAGACGTTTAAGAGAATTCAACATGCTTTTCAGTGGAATGGAATGTACAAATCTGTTCAACAATATGTGTCAGAATGTCCTGTGTGTAAGACACATAAATATTCGACTCTTTCCCCTGCTGGACTTCTACAACCTTTACCAATTCCATATTTAGTGTGGGAAGACATATCTATGGATTTTGTGGAAGGTTTGCCGTCATCTCAAGGATATAATACAATATTGGTGGTAGTGGATCGCTTGAGCAAATACGGGCATTTTATTGGTCTTAACATCCGTATACTGCAGTAGATGTAGCTTCTAAGTTCATGTCGGAAGTGGTGCACTTACATGGAGTTCCTAAATCTATTATCTCAGACAGGGATAAAGTGTTTCTTAGTGCATTCTGGAAGGAAACTTTTAAGCTTTCAGGGACAAAACTGAAATATAGCACATCATATCATCCCCAAACAGATGGGCAAACAGAGGTTTTGAATCTGTGCTTGGAAACTTATTTGCGTTGCTTTCCATCTAGTCATCCTCGGACCTGGAGTAGGTTTTTGGCTTGGGGAGAGCTCTGGTACACCAAAACAGGGTTTTTGCTACTGATTAGGCAGTCGGTAAATTTACCGACTGTTTCGCTACTGATTTCCGACTGATGTGCGACTATTTTCAAACAATCGTAAATCAGTAGTTATTTAGTGACTAAAAATTTCAGTCGTTAATTAGTAGCTGTTTTACGACGGATTAGTGACTGAATTGTAGTCGGAAACATGCAGTAGCTAATTAGTAGTAATTTTAGCGACTAATTTGCTACTGATTTTTTTTTAAAACAAAACGACGTCGTTTTGATGGATTGGTTTTGTTTTTTAAAAAACCCTGTCTGGGATTCGAACTCGCACACTCGAAGCAAGACAAACGCGTTTAACCATCTGAGCCAAGTGGGATATACGTTATTGTTTAACAACAACATTTTATATCCCGAAATTACACAGTTTATCGAAATGAAACCAGAACGACGCCGTTTTGATATAATGTGTTTTTTTGAAAAAAACCCATTCTTGGTTTCGAACCCACACACTCGAAGTAGAAACAAGGGAGTTAACCATCTGAGACAAGTGGGATATATGTTAATGAATAACAACAACAGTTTATATCCCGAAATCACGCAGTTTATCGAAATGAAACCAGAACGAAGCCGTTTTGATATAATCTATAATCCGAAATCCGAAATCCATCGTTATCTAATCTAAAACTAGATTTTTATTCCCAATTTTTTCAAAGTTTTATCACTATTAAGACAAAGAATCAAATACTACCCTAGTAGTTCAATTCACTACCAAAAGCTTTGAGTTCTCTTTGGAAACTTATATATTGATCTTTGAATAGATTACTTCTTTTTATTGAAGTTTTAATATTAAAACTAAATCTTTTAAGTAGTTTCGACCAAATTTGATACATACAAGAACCAATACGTTACTTTAGTAAAATATTAAATATGTAAAAGCAAATGTTAAAGGGATAACAGTAGATTGTATTTAGATATTTTTTCTAAAAACTTAAACGATGATCCGATGATCCAATGACTACATCAATTTGTTGCTGAAGAATTTCACCAGTCAGCAATAATATTTCCTCTCTTTCTTAGTAAAAAACTTACATTTTTTTTAAATAAAATAATTTTATAAATTCTAAATTCTAAACACCAAACACAAACTCTAAACCCTGAACCCTATACCCTAAACCCTAAACCCTAAACCGGACTACTAATTATGTCAAGATTAAATCATAATGTTATATTATATGCAACTTACGTTATTTAATGTGTTAGTATGTTAATTAAGCTAAATTATGTTAGTTATCAAAAAAATTAAACTAAATTGCTACTCATTAGCTATTGATTAGGGACTAAATAGGAAAAAAAATCAAAATTGTGTTTTGGAGCCAATATCTCTTATGGCAAATGAAACCTACAATTTGGGCCAAAATTTTTCGTTAGCCCGCGAAACCCATATTTTTTTCCCCTTTCCGACATTTCCCTAATTGATCTAAGTCTGGGAAAAACATTTTCTCCCAAATCAAACTCTAATTCGAGATCCTCCTCTTCCATTCTCTCTCGAAAACCCTATTTTCTTGTCTCCTGCTCTAATCTCTTCCAAAACATCCGCCAATCATAGCCTCCACCGTCTCTCGATGAGCCTTCCGCCACTACAAGAAATTATCGTATATAGAGCACCACATAAACGCTATGACAGGATACCATAGCGTTATCGCAAACGCTCCATCTTCGCCCGTCATAATAGGTCTGGCGCTTTAGATAGCGTTTTTTCCTTATGCTACGCTAGTTATTTTTTCCATGGCATTTACTAGTTTTGCAATTGTATATTTTATAATAGCATTTTATGTTTGTTATTATTTATTGTTCATTTTAGTAAATTTTTGCTGGACTATTTTGATTGGGATATGTTATTTGTACCTAATTAATTTATTTACTTTGTTATATTTTGATCATTAAAAAAAATATTGATAAGAAGCAAATGTTATTACTAAATAGCCAAAGCAACATTTTACACATTTAAACCAAAAACAACACAAATAGCAATAGAATATGTTTCTAGATGAAATACCATGCCTTAGTCTCGACAACGAGCCTTGCCTCGTGAGGACTCTCCTTGTTCTTGTTTTGGCCGTTTCATTGGAGCGGAGTTGCATTCTTGGTTTCTGAGCCTTTGTTCTTCGTTTCTAAGTTTTTGGACAAGTCTCTGGAACATAGGTTCGATGTCTTCTTCCGGTTCCTCAACGCGTATCAAGTATCCCATGGAGCGTCTGAACTCTACTCGTGTGATCTCATCCACATCACTTCCTTGTTCATCATCTTCTTCTTGTCGTGGCTGTTGGTGGAGCTGTGGTTTGATTCCGTTTGCCGCGAGTTCGCAAATGAGGTATCTCTTTGCTTGAGCGTCATCTGCTTGTAGTGGTTTTTGGTGAAGTTGTGGTATGATTCCAAATGCTGGGAGTCCGCAAATGAGGTATTTCCTTGCATGCATTGTACTCATTTTTCCTACATTGCCAAAGTAAAGAAAACAAACTGAATCAGAACCTGTTGCAACAATCAAATTCAGAACAAACCATACCAATGCACATACATACCGAAAGATGAAATCAGTTCAAAACACATAAGAATAAATAACCACAATGAAAGAAGAGAGCTCTTTAGTTGAATTTGATCTGAAACTAGACCAGATCTGTCTCAAGTACATGAAACATATTTCAAATCTTGCAGATGTAACAGTGAATTAAACAAGAAATTGTAGCTGAAATTCAATTGTAAAGTAGACAGGAAAATCATCTCAACCAAACCAATGCACATACATACAAATATTCGTTAAATGAAAACCTATGTTATCACTTTGTCTCTAATGTTCTTAGTCAAACATAATTGCACGAGAAAGTTCTGTGGTTAAGATGGAGAATATAATGTAATGTTCTTGTAAAGATCTCAAAATAAAAGATGCATTTGATTATAAAGAAGTAAAAACACGAGACAGCTGGAAACATAACTTCAAACATAATTGCACGAGAAAACTGTGTTTCATATGATAGTATTTTTTGATAGAAAACAAACCAAATCTACTGCTACAGGTACTAATCTAGACAGAAGAATGGAAAGCACAATCAAGTGTAGATAAAAAAAGAAGATATGTATGAGGCACTTAGTAGCATAATGAATAACCACAAAGTTGTGTCAACTAAACTAGGAAGAAGGAATTAAATATGGTGGTTAAACGAAAACATTGTACGTATCACACAAACTCTGTAATCAAAAGTCTTAATTAAAGACAAGACACAAACCTAGTAACTAGTCTAATCTCAACACAACTTATAAACGCTTTTATATAAACTAGTTACCTTTTTAACAGCTTCCTGGAGTTTTGTGGTACTTTGTATGGCTCCTGCAATTGAACAGCCCATCAAACCCAGAGACATAACCGAAATACATGACATAACTTAAGAGAAAACACCAAACTGTCAATCTAATCCAAACAATACTTCAAACCCAGCAAACAAATCTAGAGATGTTTCTCTTGAGAAATTCATCGAAAAATCAGAGTCTCTATTAGATTTTGAAGGAGAGAGCAAGAGATATACCTAACCGTGTGAGAGAGAGGAGAGAGCAAGAGGAATAGCTAGCAAAACGAATCGAATACAGGAGCCGCCGTGGCTGTGAGAGAGAGGAGAGATTTGGAATTGGAGAATCGAAGAAGGGATTCGCTGAAATCGAATAGGAGTGTGACGATGGTAACGTTTCTTCTTCTTCCTCGGAGTTTCTGAATCGTCACCGGAAACTGGGTTTCTGAACACCGGAAACTGGGTTTCTGAGCACCGGAAAATGGGTTTCTCGTCACCTATTAGCGAGAGAGGATGAAGAGAGAAGAGAGAAAATGCAAGAGAAATACCTAACCGTGTTTCATGAGTCGGAAGCTAGTAAAACGAATCGAATAAAGGAGCCGCCGTGGCTGTGAGAGAGATGAGAGATTTGGAATAGGAGAATCGAAGAAGGGAGCCGCCGTGGCTGTGCGAGAGAGGATGAAGAGAGAAGAGAGAAAATGAGAGGATTAGGGTTTCTGAGCAAAAAGAAAGAGAAAGGGGGAAAATGAAAATAAAACGAAGAGGGAAAAGAAAAAAAAAATCAGCCGGAAAATGAAAAAAAAAAATTGTGCCTAAAGTAAACATAGCGTTTAAACATGCAACTACTATCTAAGATACGTAGTTCTTTTTAAACTTAGAATCCGAAAACACAAAGATAGCATTTCCATTTTTGAAACGCTATCTTAAACTTTGTGTTATATCAAAGATAGCATTTATGTACAAAACACTATCTTCTTATGCTATCTTTACTACATTTTCTTGTAGTGCGCTTTCCAGAAAGGACGAGCTCCGCAGCTCACCTTCGCCGACGATTCTGAAAATGCAGAAGATAGGGATTCGGGGGATGAAGAGCTTGGGTCAGATCCGTCCGTTGGCTGATGATATATCATGGTTTTTACCCTATTTAAGCCATGATATAAGTCCTTTTTTATAGAGTCTTTATAGTATTTCGTAGTATTTTAGAGTCTTTTACAGGTTATAGCACGTTTGGAGCATTATTGGAATTATTGGAGCTTTCTGGAGCAGTTTGGAGCAAAAGCTGAAGTCGTGTTGCTGAGTACCCAATTTCACGACAAACATCGATCGATACTCTTCAAGGCTGACACGACATGCGACTTTAATGAAGAGTTGAAGAATTGCAACACTGGTCCAGAAGTCTTTAATAATTACAAGAACACCCAATTCGTGATTTATGTTATTTATAGGAATTTTACAGCCACTTTTATGGCTATGCTTTATTTTTCTATACTCTGATTTTACTTTGGTTTGAGAGAGAAAAGTCTGAATCTCCCTTCGTCCGAGATCAGATCTCAAAACCTCTTGTTACTCTTTCTATTTTATTGATGATTTATTCAGACATGTTGATTGTTTCATTCTCCATGTCTGAGTAGATCCACTTTAGGTTTAGGGTTTTCTCATAAAGGATTTCTTTGAATGCTAGGTTGATTATCTGTTAGGATTCATAATCTAAATTAGTTATTCACCATAGGTTGTTCTCAAAGCTAATTATGGATTGATCACCTAGAACTTAGATCTTAGGATAATTGATTAGGCACGAGAGTGCAATTAATTACCTCATAGAACCTAGGTGAGCAAATTGATTATTCGCAAAGAGATTTGGTTTAATTGTTTTGTGAACATATCAAACCTGAACTTTAAAGCTGATTTAGACTTTAGGATTCGCAAAGAGATTTGATATTCCTAGGATTTAGATATAGATAGTTTTCGCAACGAGAGTTGGTTAGCTATATTTTAGTGATTTGAGTTCAAGAACCGTGCGTAATCTGAATCATGTTAGTTAATTTAGCTGCATTTATTGATTTCCTGAGAAAAACCCTGGGCCTATATTTTCCTCCATTGATTTACAACACTTTTAATTGCGTACCTGTTTTCGTTTACATCTTTTGATTTAGCGTATTTTGGATCTATATAATCTATTGTGTGTCTATGTGAGTCATTGTGTTCGACCCCTAGCTATACTATGACAACTGCTTTAGTATCTGAAAAGGGTATTAATTTGAGCATATCAGCTGAATCGGCAAATAATTTTTCCTTCTCCTCGCGTCCATCTCAGGGTTCTCGTCGAATCTGAACCTTACTGCAGGTCCGTTTTGTGTTTGTTTGGATTTATTTTAGAATTCCGTTCTCGCTACTTTCTGACATCGTGCTATAATGATGATCGCGGCATTTGTTGTTTTGTGATTTCCAGAAAAATTGGTGAAGGAACATGCTCCGATCTCGACCTGGAGGTATTTCGAGAGCCATCTTGTTTCATTTACATTATGAACTTATACAAACTTAAGTTTGATCTGTGCTTAATAAGTATGTCTTTCTAGGATTGTGCCGTTCTAATTTTTAGGTTTTAACCGGAATGACTAAGGAAACGCAGATCTGTTTTTGATTATCTATGAGAACCTTATATTTTTGGAAAGATTTTGAGATTGACTGATTTTGAGTTATCTCTTCTGCCCAGATACTAGACACAAATCCAGAGCTATTTTTTCATCTTCAGCAGCAAAGATTGATAGAACTAATTCGACAAGGGAGAATAGAAAATGCCTTGGAGTTTGCTCAGGAGGAACTTGCACTACGTGGTGAAGAAAACGTAAGTCTGTTTATATTGCTCATTGTTTGTCGTTAAAGATGGTGTTTTACCATGTGAAAGACTCTTTTCATTTTCCCTTGAAAGCGTTTTTATTGATGATTCGTGTGTGTAGGTGGGAGGGCATTTCACGAAGATCTGTTGTGGAGAAGGAGGTTTGAATCTGCAGCTGAGACTAACGTGAGGCTAAGCTTAAAGGAGGTTTCTATGTCGACCATGAAGCTAAGCTTTTGTTCATCATCCGTGGGTATGTGTGCTGTTTATGAAAGTTTTAGCATTTCCATGAGATGCTATGTTATTGTTTTCTTATCTTTTGGTCCTTGAATTTGCAGCTCTTGCGTTTTGCTATTTATAATAATACGAGAATAATTCAAGAGAGAAGATACATGGGTGCAATTCATAGAATTTGTATATTCACTCTTACCATCCATGAAGAAAAACAACTGGCTGCAAGATGTTAATTCCCATAGCACAATGCATGTAACATCCCTATCCCGGGCTTCCGAAGAAACGAGGGAACTCGGGCATGTTAGGTTGGCGGACTAACCCCGTTCGGTTAGTCGCCCGGTTTGGACCCTTGGTGAGCACACAGGATCGCCAGGAAAACGCCCAGGTAACAACAACAATATAGACTCAGCCGATCCTCGCTAACCTGTACGGAACAAAGGGAAGAGGAGGGGTGAGTAATGGGGATTACTCAGTGAGGATGAACCTTAGGGAGGTCCACTGTTCACTTCCAGACAATTACGCGAGATACTATTATGAAAGTCTAATCCTAAAACCAGCACAAACAATAAGGGTAACTTCAGAGATTAATCCTAACAGACTGGTCCGAAGACACCGGGAGTCCGCCCCACTCCCACGACGCTGAGAACCGATGCCAAAGTACACGACCCCCCCGGATGACCCATCACACAGAAGGTTCCGCATGCCAAGGTATGTACTCCACCAGTCCCATCAAAGAAATTGGTTCCAATGCCAAGGTATACACTCCACCGAACAATCACACAGAAGGTTCCAATGCCAAAGCGTACGACCCCACCAGTCCCAGCAAACAATATGGTTCTGATGCAAGGCATACACTCCACCGAAACAATCACAACAGAAGGTTCCGATGACAAAGTATTCACCACACCGGTCCCACCAACGATGACTCCTCACAGTTCCGGTTTACAATCTCATCATTCTCATCCTCTAAGTTCGAGACTCAAAAACAGGACTCAACCAAGTTGTAACAATGGGGATCTTAATTCATATCAAACAATTCACCAGATTATTAAAGTCCATAAATCATTAGTCCATATTCGAGTAACAATCATCCATCAACAAACCCTAGAAGCAGATCTAGCATAACCTAATAACAGATCTAGTAGTATATGGTGGAATATAAATAATATATTAAATTGGCAACCAACAGAGAACACTAAACAAATCAAATAGCTTGTTTAGTGGAAAGCTAGGTTTAAAAGAAGACTTGATCAAAAACAGTAAAACGAGATCTTGAATGAAAGAGAAGGGCATCTAGTCCTCACCTTGGCATAGGAGGAGGCGATGGAAGAGAGGAGAAAGATGGAGGAGGAGTTTTATCATCTGAACTCGAGGAGGAGGAGTTCGACGGAGGAGATGGTGGCGGCGTCGTCATCACGGCGAGGAGAGAGAGCGGCGGCGGCGAGGAGAGAGAGAGCGGCGGCGAGGAGAGAGAAATCGCAAGGAGAGAGAGAGGAGGTGGCCGCGGGTGAGAGGAGAGAAAAAGAGAAGAGAAAGTGGCTAGGGTTTTTCTAAAGAGATTAGACAAGTATTTATAGGGAATTACTTGCCCAAAAAGAAAAAGGAAAAGAAAATAAAAGGAAGATTTGAGCTTATCTAAAAGGAAGATTTGAGCTTATCTAAAAAGGAATATAGAATATTTGGTTGAGAATAAAATAAAAAGGAAATCTCTGCTGGAATATTCCGGAAGGATAATTAAATCAACTTAAACCGAAATTTTGAAAGGAAATATACCGAACCGCGGGTCGGGATATTACAATGCAAGAGTTAGAATCTCAAGAAATACGAAATTCATCATCAGGGTAACAATGGCTTACGTACATGTCCATCGGGTTTTCCTGATTACTCCCAATAGAGTGTGTGAACATCTGAAATCTTTAAATTTCCAGTGCTGTATGGCTCAATGGGAGGATAAAGTGTTCTCTTACTCACTAACTGATGGTGATTGAGTTTTAATTCCCAATTAAACAAGCCCCAAGTGCAAGGCAATTGGTTGTAGTAAATTAGTATCGAATCCTCAAGGAAATAGAATGACACTAGGAATGCATGATACTACTTAATCTAAGCAATATAGATTGGTTTTAGGTGATTAAGAGCTACTAATTGAACCAAAGAAACAAACTAGATACTTAAAACAAGAACTAACAAAAAGTCCACTGAAAGTCAAAGCAAAGTCAACACAATTACGCAAGATCAAATCTATAAGAAAGCTATGGATCATGAGTTAAGAAATTAACTAGGGTAACTATCCATTGAGTAATGAGTTTAGATTCCTAATTAGTTTCAATCCTAGGGCAAAGATCACTAATCAATAGACTAATCCACTTTCATGTATCAATCCCTTCCTTAATTTTCCAATTATCATAAATTTCCGTTGCAATTAGGGAACTAACAAGCATTAATTACAAGTCCCTAAACCCACAATTCGCCTTAATCATCAAAGTTCAATTGGCTAAGTATGAATTGCTCATTTGAAATTCTCCTAGACATTTTCACAAACACCTTCCGGGCATGAAAAGACCAAGCTCTAGATTTTGATTAGCAACTTCAAATCTAGCATTAAGCTTATCTCAAATGAAGGAAATCTACTAATCTAACCTCTAAGCATCATTACCCAACTTCTAATCATCCTAATCTACTTAACCCATAATCCATATAAGGTCTACTCACACATGGTTAAAGAGGCAATAAATGCAAAGAAATGAATGCAAGATATAATAAGAAGAAGAGAGAGATAGAGTTAAGAGAATCCTTCACTAGATGGCATGAAATGTGGGAAAGATCTTCATCTAACTGTCAAAAATCCAAAAGGTAGATTTAAGATCCAAAGGATAGAAGACTAAAAACTTACTTAGGGTTTTCTAAAATGAAAAATTGCTTAAATAGTAAAATAGTTCGGACTGGGTTGACCTGGGACAAACCGGGCCAGTTTACAAAACTCAGCAGAATTCGCGTTCATATCGGCCACCTATATCGGTCAATTGACCGATATATATATATAGATGGAAATTGGAACTCAGTAGGAGCAAACTCCACTTCGCATTGGTTGGATCATATCGGGAAAATGCCCGATATAGGTGGGGGTCGTCATTTGGTAGTGAGAATTTGGGGTTATACCGGCCTCCGGTATCGGTTGCTAATATGCTCAAATTAATACCCTAACAATACTAAAGCAGTAGTTGTAATATAGGTAGGGGTCGAACCAAAAAGACTCACAGAGATGCACAATAGATTGTATAGTATAGAATTAAGCTAAGCCAAACAGATGTAATTGAAAGCAGTGCAGAAATTAAAAGAGTTGTAATTCAATTGGGAAAATATAGGCTCAGGGTATTTCTCAAGAAATCAATGAATGCAGATAAACTAACTAATCATGATTCAGATTTAGCGCAGTTCTTGAACTCAAATCACTAAGGTATAATTAACCAACTGTCGTTGCGAAAACTATCTAAATCTAAATCCTAGGAATTCCAAATCTCTTTGCGAATCATAAACTCTAAATAAGCTTTAATATCAGGTTTGATGTGTTCACAAATCAATTAAACCAAATCTCTTTGCGAATAATCAATTTGCTCACCTAAGGTTCTATCAGGTAATTAATCGCATTGTCGTGCCTAATCAATTATCCTAAGATCTAAGTTCCAGATTCGTCAACCTAGAATTAGCTTTGAACACAACCTAAGGCGAAGAACTAATTCAGATGGTGAATCCTAAACAGATAATCAACCTAGCATTCAGAGAAAACCCTTATGAGAACCCTGAACCTAAAGTGGATCTACTCAGACATGGAGAATGAAACAATCAACATAACTGAATAAATCATCAATAGAAAATAAGAGTAACAAGAGGTTTTGAGATCTGATCTCGGACGAAGGGAGATTCAGACTTGTCTCTCTCAAACCAAAGTAAAATCAAAGTATAGAAAGCATAGCCTACAAAGTGGCTGTAAAATCCCTATAAATAACCTAAAACACGAATTGGGGCTTCTTGTAATTATTAAAGACTTCTGGGTACTTTTGCAATTCTTCAAGTCTTGGATAACTCGCAGGTCATGTCTTGCTGCGATGGGTATCGATCGATACTAGCCAGTATCGATCGATACCAAGGCTTCATATCGGGTTCTCAGCAACACGAACTTCTGCTTTGCTCCAAATGCTCCAGAAAGCTCCAATATCTCCAATAATGTTCCCAACGTGCTATGACCTGTAAAAGACTCTAAAAAACTCCAAAATACTATAAAGACTCTATAAAAAGGACTTATATCATGGCTTAAATAGGGTAAAAACCATGATATATCAACTCCCCCAGACTTAGCCTTTACTTGTCCTCAAGCAAATAGAAGACTAAACAGAGAAAGAGGTTTGAAAACGCGGAGACTCACCTGTTCACGAACCATCGAAATGACATTTTTCCCAAGTATCCAAATGTCACCAAATCAGCTTTGGATCTAACCACCATGTACTTCTCCGTAGACATTATCCCACAGAATTGTTCAAATAAAACCATCCTCGACAGTTTCATCACTGCAGCCAATATTCAAGAACCTTCTAGATTCTTTACCATACGATATCATGACAAGGAACCACCCTTTTTCACACTTTTTGGTATTATTTCTCTCCCCAGGCTTATTTCTTATTATGTTCCTTCTTTTATTTTTGGCTTTGCATATACACATCAAAGTATGAGACGCGAGTATTGATGGTGTTTGCCACCGAATCCCCGGTTCTTCCCTATCTATGTATCAAAGGATGTAGGCGAATAATGGCATCATAGAAAAATCCTAGCCTCGCGTCCAATACTCTGTGTGATCATCCCCTCTTGAGTAGAATAATGGGATCGCTGAAAATTTTCCTAGCCCTCTACTCAGAAGAAAATCATTTTTATATTTTATGCTCTTATTTATCAACTTATAACAGGGGAGAGAGATACCATAACTCTAAACACATGGGTTCCTTTATCAGATATGAATGATGAATCAAGCTCTAAAAACACTAACCACATTGATGAAGTCCAGAAATTTGGCTCAGGTTTCAGAAGAACTCTGCTGGAAACATGGATGTTTTCTAGTCAACTGGTCAGTCTTTGGATTTTTCATTAGTCGATCTAGAGCTGATCCTGCAACACTGGTCACTCAAAAACAAAATCAAAACAACAATTCAAGCACATGATCATCATCTCCAACAAGTTTTGACTCAATAAAACAACGAATGACTCGATAAAACAACTGACTCTAAGAAAAACAAACACAATGTCAGCAGACACCTCCCTCAGACTTGAACAACACTGTCCCCAGTGTTATCTAGCCTAGAGTCAGTGAAATGAAACATCCTCTTCAACTCTGAAATGTTCTGTTGATTCATTGTTTGCTAAGCATGGGTTGAGTATGAAAAAGTTAAGAGGGCAAGGCTACGATGGAGCAAGTAACATGAAGGGTGAGTTCAATGGTTTGAGATCTCTGATTTTGAGAGAAAATAGTTCTGCCTATTATGTTCATTGTTTTGCTCATCAACTTCAGTTGGTTGTCGTGGCAGTTGCTAAAAAACATTTTGGAGTTGCAGATTTTTTTGATATGATTGATGTCTTGTTAAATGTGGTTGTAGCTTCTTGCAATAGAAAAGATATGGTTCGAGAAGACCGCCGACAAAGAATCGAGGAAGGAGTCAGTAAAGGTGAAATTAAGGGAGGGAAGTGATTGAATCAGGAGCTTTCATTTCAAAGACCCGGTAATACTCGTTGGGGTTCTCACTATAAAACATTACTACGGTTGGTTGATTTATTTGCTTCCATCATTAAAGTGCTTGAGTATGTCGAAAGCGAAGGGACTGATAGTATCAAAAGACGCCAAGCTAATGGTCTTCTCAAATACTTTCACACCTTTGACTTTGTGTTCTACTTACAGTTGATGTTGCTTCTTCTTGGCCTCACGAATAATTTATCAAAGGCTCTACAAAAAAAAGATCAAGACATTTTAAATGCTATGTCTCTAGTGAAATCCACCAAGCAGCAATTGTGCAAGCTCAGGGATAATGGTTGGGATTCTCTGATTAATAAAGTTTCATCCTTTTGTGAGAATCATAAAACAGAGTTGCTCATTATGGATGAAGAATTTGTCGATCGAAAGAACCCAAGAAAAAGGAGCGGCATAACAAACATGCATCATTATCAGGTAGAATGCTTTTACACTGTATTGGATATGCAAATTCAAGAGTTCAATGACCGTTTTGATAAGGTAAACACTGAATTACTTGGTCGCACTATGTCTTTGAGCCCTATTGATTCATTCCATGAGTTTGATCACTCAAAACTTGTGAGATTATCTAAGTTTTATCCGGAAGATTTTAGTTCCATGGAGCGGATATCTCTTGAGCATCAACTTGGTATTTACATTGACAATATCTGAGAAGATGAAAGATTTGCGAAATTGGAAAATCATGGAGATCTTGCACGTGTGATGATTGAGACAAAGAAACATCTTTCACATCCTCTAGTTTATTGGCTTTTGAAGCTTGCTTTGACTTTACCTGTAGCCACTGCTACAGTCGAGAGATGCTTCTCTGCGATGAAGATTGTGAAGACTACCTTACGCAACCGAATGAATGACCAATTTTTAAACGATTGTCTAGTTTGTGTTATTGAAAAAGAGCATTTTGATAATGTGACAAATGAGGTAGTGATAAAAAAGATTCCAAGATATGGAAGATCGTAAAATAACTTTGTAGGTTTTTTTTTTTATCACAAGATTTTTTTTAAGTTTCTTTGTATTGGTCATAAACAAAATTTTTTTATTAGCATTATATTTTCTTTGTGCCCCATACTAAATAAATTCCTGGATCCGCCCCTGGTTAGCACCATCAAGAAAATGCCTCACTCACGATAACTTCAAAGGGTGGAAAGAAAAGGTTTGGGTTTAAAGGTAGGGAAACCATAAATGTGAAAATGGCCACCAGGGTTAACAAGAGTGGTAAAAACAATTTTGTTGAAAGATTACCTGGGTGTTTATGAAATACCATGGTTAAGAATCAAAAGCCCATAAGTGAGATAATTAATCATTCAATTTAGTTCAATATGCTCGGGAGATGGTTTCAAATCAAGCTATCTTGAACAAGACTATGCGTTTCAAGTGGAGAGATCAAAGCACAAAGTCTACAAGTATTTTAAAATCGTTTAAGCAATATAAAAGCGTTATCGAGGGCAACACAATGAAAGCTAATCATATATCATTTATGAAATCCCATGCACATGAATGCTAACTATATGATCTAGACTCAATCCTACAATGAAGATGAGACTATGCAAACTACATGTTATTTTTGGATTTTTAAAAGTTTTTCGATTTTTTATGTTTTTATATGCAATAAATATGGACAATGCAATGACTCAAAGAAAGCAAAACCGAGAAAGAAAACAAAATACAAGAAGCAATGGTCGAAAATCAATTTTCCCATCCGAAGATGAATGGACGGCTTTTAATGAACTTAGCTCCCGTTTATGATGGAATATTGTCTTTCTGTACTAAATTAAACGGTTGTAAATTCAATTGGAGAAAGGCTAGGTTCAGGGTATTTCTCAGGGAATCACTGAATGCAAATAAACTAATTAACAGGATTCAAATTTAGCGCGGTTATTGAACTCAAATCACTATGGTATAATTAACCAACTCTCGTTGCGAGAATTATCTAAGTCTAAATCCTACGAATTCCAAATCTCTTTGCGAATCCTAAAGTCTAAACCAGCTTTTATTTTCAAGTTTGATTTGTTCACAAAACAACTAAACCAAATCTCTAGTGTTTGGCTCACCCTAGGTTCTATCAGGTAATTAATCGCACTTTCGCGCCTAATCAATTATCCTAAGATCTAAGTTCTAGGTGATCAATCCAGAATTAGCTTTGCAAACAACCTATGGTGAAGAACTAATTCATATATGAATCCTAACAATAAATCAACATAGCCTTCAGAGAAAACCTTATTGAGAACCCTGAACCTAACAAGGGATCTACTCAGACATGGAAATTGAAGCAATAAATATTTTTGATTAAATCATCAATAAATCAGAAAGAGTAATAAGAGGGTTCGAAATCTTCTCTCGGACGAACAGAGTTTCAGACTTGTCTCCCTTCAAAAGCTCTTTCACAAAACTCAAAGTAAAATAAGCATAGTCATAAAACTGGCTGTAAAACCTAATTATATAGTCTAAACACGAATTGGGGTCTTCTTGCAAATATCAAAGTCTTCTGGGCAAGTTCTGCAATTCTTCAAACTTCATTAAAGTCGCGACTTGTGATTTTCTACGAAGGGTGTCGATCGATACCAGGGGGTATCGATCGATGCTTGACGCTTTGATCGGGCACCTAGTCACCAGACTTCAGTTTCGCTCCAGAATGCTCTATAAAACTCCAATATTTCCAATAATGCTCCAAATGTGCTAAAACCTGTAAAAGACTCTATAATGGAATAAAAACTCGATAAAACGGACTTATATCATGGCTTAAACGAGGTAAAAACCATGATATATCAACTTCCCCAGACTTAGCCTTTTGCTTGCCCTCAAGCAAGTAGAAGACTGAACCAGAGAAAGAGGTTTGAAAACGTAGAGACTCACCTGTTCTTGAAACGTTGCAATGACCAATTTCCCAAGCGCCCAAATGTTACCTAACTAGCTTTTGATCTAACCACCATGTACTTCTCCGTAGACATTCGCAGCTTCCCAGACTACACACATTATTTCGCAGCATCGTTCAATCAAGCCATCCTCGCCAGTTTCATCGTTGTGATTAGTATCAAGAACATTCTAGATTCTTTCCCATACAATATCCTAACAAAGAACCACCCTTTTTCACACTTTCTGGTATTATTTCTCTCCCCCAGACTTATTTCTTATTATGTTTCTTGCATGTACATATTAAAGTTCTAGACGCGAGTATTGATGGTGTTTGCCACCGAATCCCCGGTTCTTACCTCAAATGTAATCAAAGGTGTAGGCGAATAATGGCATCATAGGAAAATCCTAGCCTCGAAATTTTCCTAACCCTCTACTCAAAAGAAAATCATCTCATCTTTTAATGCACTTATTTATTAATTTGTAACAGGGAGAGAAATACCATTATTTTAAACACATGGGTTTCTTTGTCAGATACGAATGAGGAATCAAAGCTCTATAGATACTAACCACATTGATGAAGTGCAAAAAATTTGGCTCAGGCTTTAAGGAACTTTGCTGGAAATATGAGTATTTTCTAGTCAACCGATCAGCCTTTGGATTTTTCATTAGTCGATCTAGAGCTGATTCTGTAACAATGGTCACTTCGAAGCAAGGTCAAGTCAGTAGATTCAAGAAAAAGATCACAGTGTAAGACAAAGTTTTGACTCAATAAAACAACGAATGACTCAGAAACGGACTGACTCTAAGAAAAACAAAAACAAAGTCAGCGACTACCTCCCCCAGACTTAAACAGCACTGTCCCCAGTGTTATCTAGCCTAGAGTTGGTGAAAGAAAACAAATGAACTGAGTGGATTATGAAAACCAGAAACCGTACCTTCACTGGGTATCGATCGACACCAGCCGTGTATCGACACACTGATTGAAAATCAGGAGGGTCGAGTCTCTTAACTAGAGAAAGCATTCCATTGTGTTAGGTGTTAGCACTGTTAGGAACACTAAAAAAAAGGTTAAAAACAACATGGTAGATCAAACATAAATCCAAAGAAGTTCAAATGCAAAAACAGACACTGACATAAGTTCAACAGAAAAGAAAAATAAAAGAAAAAGAAAGAAAAAGAAAATACAAACGTGAAAATAAAGACTAATCCTCCGTTTCCTAAGAATCACTCTCATCTTCAGCAGTAGCAGCGGTATGTGAAGGTCCAGGTTGGGACGATGGATCAGCATCAGTCGTGCAACGGCAGCGAACATCAGCCCATATGCTCCTCATGCTCGCTATCATAAATCTCTGGAAAGCAGTTGGCTCCATCGGAACGTCCGTGTCCGCAGGCCATTGTGGCTCTGGGATAGGTGGGTAGGAGGAGGCCTGTGTACGTCCTCTCTGACGTGAAGTGGATGGGATATCAATAGCAGGTGGACGAACCTGTCGTCTAGTCGCAGAAATCGGAGTCAACAGGTCCGCAGGAGGCTTAAAACGAAGCAGCGCATGATACTTGGATATGTCTGTCAGATCCCTGTCAGGTAGCTGCACCAGAAAACTCCCATTAGATCTGTTAAGAATCCACTTCCTCCCAGTCTTTAACCACTTAAGGTTCCGCAGATGAGCCTCATCCATGTACCGGCGCGCAGTGACAATCTTGCAGCTCGTAGTACTAATCCCGAGGTGCTGGAAAATAAGAGTCAGAAGATTACCAACTGATTCCTTCTTCGTGCTCGTCCCCGTGAATGGTTTGGTCTTCAGAGAGACCAAATGATGCGCAAAAACAGCCCTAAGGTTCACGTCCTCCAGCTCGGGCCAATCAAAATCCTGCTCAGGGATGATGTTCCTGACAGCCAGAAACAGAAGCAGATGCTCATACACCCTCATCTTGTTATGCTCCATCTTGCACAGAAGAGTAGTGCTCAGGATCCTAACAAAGCAACGTAGGACCGGATGTCGTATGTCCATTTGAGTGGACGTCTTAGACTCGTAGACGCCGTTCCCAAACCATGCCCAAAATCTACGTATGTCAGGATGGGCAGCTGGAAGAGCAATCATCCTGCAATCCCTTCGAAAACCATAAAGATCACAGAGATCAGGGAGCGAAATCCTGTACCTCACTCCGCGAGCCAAGAAGGACAGGCTACCACCCTGTGCGTCTCGCAGAAGCTCATCCGAATAGCTAACGCGAGCTGTCGCCATAAACTGACGAACCATGTCTGGGTAGAGGTCATGCTGCTGTGTAGCCATGTGACCAAAACCAATCCGCTCAAGTAGACGAGCCAAATCTGAGTTGAGACCCAGCTGATGCAGAGAAACTCCATCGACAAACCTGGTAGGCTCGATGGTAACACCCAACCACGCGTTGTAGAACAGCATGTCGAAATCGTCCCACTCCTCAGAAATGGGTCTATATGCGGTGTCGTCACTCAAGGCATACGGCTTCTCTTGTCCATCCCAATCTCTTTCGGAGACTATCTTGGTACCCTCTCGTCTAGGCCAAGGGTCGGTGCGTGGTGCTGAAGAGGCAAGGGGAAAACCAGCGGAGCGAGGAGTGGGGTTCATAGGTGGAGGTGGTGGTCCAGACTGTGTAGATGAATTCGGAGAAGCTCTGCGTAACGCATCACCTGGAAGCTCATCTTCCTCTGTCTCTCAGCCAAATATGACCCCGTAACTGTCGCGACTCCGGACAGTGCTCACGAAACCCCGACGCCAATACGCACCAGCCCGGTACTTAACTCTATCTTTCAGCTTGTACGTTACCGGTGCCCGACGAGAAGTCGACGTATGGAGAGCACGAAGAGAATGCTCGTTCACTATCAGACTGGAAGTGGGTTGATTAATTGGCATGACTCTGTAGCGCCCGTCTCCAAGACAAGCTTTAATCACGACCTCAACCCACTGCGACAAACTAGACAAGCTTTAATCACGACCTTAGAACTAGAATTGTCTCCAATTTTTCAATTCTACCCTAGAACAAGTATAAATCGACATTTATACTCCTCGTTAATTCTGCTTCACGTTTGACACAAAACACAAAACCAAAAATCAAAAACAACTCAGCAAACGACATGCATCGATAAAAAACAAGTTGTAAAGAGTGGAATTTCACAAACCCATAACCTTAAAAATTAGAATGAAAAACTAGAATTTCGAGATCATACCTTTGTTGGATTGAGAAACAAGTGCTAGATATGGATAGAGAATGAAATTCTAATGAATCCAGACACTTAAATCGCTCAATTCGGTGAAGATTTGAAAAAGTTGAGATTTGTGAGAGGGAGAGAGGCGGCGGTATCGAACGATGAGGGATTGTGAGGAAACTTAGGGTTTTAAGTAAACTTACCTGGCCATGGAGTATCGATCGATACTTGTCGATTTTGGTCGATACAGGATAGTGTCGATCGACACTTATGCTCCTTTTCCACGGTACTTGGTATCGATCGACATTTATACTCCTCGTTAATTCTGCTTCACGTTTGACACAAAACACAAAACCAAAAATCAAAAACAAAAGGAAAACAAAACGTATGTACAGAGGTACCAGTGGGTTGCCTCCCACTCATCGCTTGTTTAAAGTCACGAGCTTGACTTTACGGACGATCAGTCCGAAGGAAGTATGGAACTCACTCCCACTACAAGAAAAAACGTTTTGGCGACTGCAAAGGGCGACTACATATTTAGTCGCTAAATATTGCGACTAATTACCGACTATTTTACGACTATGTTGCGACGAATAAAATATAGTCGTAAAGGAGTTGCTTATTGACGACTACAGTAGATAGTCGGTACAATAGTCGCTATTTTACGACTAATGTCCGACAACATTTTAAAGGGGATATAACAGTCGCGTAATAGTCGCTAACTCTGCGACTATTAGGCGACTATTTCGGCGGGTCGCACTGTAATCGGTAAACAGTCGTTAAATACCGGTGGAAAAACACGTGTAAATCGTTTGCGGGTTGGTGTATCTGTTTTCTGCGACTACATGTAGTAGTCGCTATTTAGACGCCTTATAGTCGCTTAGTAGTCGCCATAAATGTTTATATAAGTAAAATTCACCTCATTTCTTCTCTTCATCCGATCTCAAAAACCAAAAAAAAAAATTAAAAAAAAAATTCAGTTTTTATTAGTTAAATAATGTCCGGAAATTACAGTTATAGTAATTTCCGGGAGTGGATGTATAAGAGGTTCGATGAGGCGACGGGAAATTTCTCGGCAGAGTTCACAACGGGGGTGGAGCAATTCATGACATTTGCAAATAGCCAGCCTTTAACACAAAGTAATGGCGGTAAGTTTTGCTGCCCTTGTAGTGTTTGCAAGAACGAGAAATTTATCCCGGGAACAAGAATTTGGAATCATCTTTATAGCAGAGGATTTATGCCAGATTATTATGTTTGGTATAAGCATGGGGAAGAAATCAATATGGATTTAGGATCGAGTAGTTATGTTGATACGACGTATGTAAGTGGGAGTGAAGAAGTGGGTAATGTAGTAGAAGATAGATATGTGGATATGGTGAATGATGCATTTCGTGAAAACGCCAGTTTTGATAACTATCATCATGATGGTAGTTATCAGAATGTAGAAGAACCGGTACGTAACCATTCAAAGAAATTCTACGACTTGTTAGAAGGTGCAAATAATCCATTATATGATGGTTGTCGTGAAGGTCACTCGCAGTTATCTTTAGCTGCTCGAGTCATGCAAAATAAGGCAGAATATAATATGAGTGAAAAGTTAGTGGATTCGGTTTGCGGAATCTTGACAGACTATTTACCAGAAGGAAACAAGTCAACCGGTTCACATTACGAGACAGAAAAATTGATGCGCAATTTAGGTCTCCCATATCATACAATTGATGTTTGTATTAACAATTGTATGATCTTCTGGAAAGAGGACGAGAAGGAGGATGGAAGCCTAAGAACGACCGGCGTAAAACCAAAGTACCATACAGTCGTATGTGGTATCTACCTATTGTTGACAGATTAAAGAGAATGTATCAGAGCGAGAAGACTGCAGCCGCAATGAGATGGCATGCCGAGCACCAAGCAAAGGAGGGAGAAATGGGTCATCCGTCTGATGCGGCGGAGTGGAGATATTTTCAAGATCAACATCCCCGGTTTGCTGAAGAACCCCGTAACGTTTATCTTGGATTATGTACAGATGGGTTCAATCCATTTGGCATGTCTCGTAATCATTCGTTGTGGCTTGTGATCTTGACACCATATAATTTACCCCTGGGGATGTGCATGAATACAGAGTATTTATTTCTTACAATTCTGAATTCTGGGCCAAATCATCTGCGAGCTAGTCTAGATATCTTCCTCCGACCTCTTATTGAGGAGTTAAAAGAGTTATGGTCTAATGGCGTCGATGCATACGATGTGTCTTTGAATCAAAATTTTAATCTAAAAGCAGTGCTGATGTGGACGATAAGCGACTTTCCGGCGTATAGCATGTTATCTGGATGGACAACCCATAGTAAATTGTCTTGTCCAGTTTGCATGGAAGATACTAAGTCTTTTTATCTACCTAATGGAAGGAAGACGTGTTGGTTTGATTGTCACCGAAGATTTCTTCCTCATGGTCATCCATTGAGGAGGAATAAAAAAGACTTCCTAAAGGGAAAAGACGCTTCGAGAGAGCATCCACCTCCGTCTTTGACGGGTGACCAAGTTTATTTCGAGCGGTTGGTTGATGTAAAACCACCAAAAACAATTAATGTTGGTGGAAACGGTCACGAAAAGAAGAAGTCGGGGTATGGGAAGCAACATAACTGGCACAAGGAAAGCATATTCTGGGAGCTGCCGTACTGGAGGGACCTTAATCTCCGTCATTGTCTTGATGTGATGCATATAGAGAAGAATTGTTTTGACAACATCATGAATACTCTTACGAGTGTGAAGGTGAAGTCCCCGTATATCATGTCCCTGGAGTACCTTCTATATTTACTCACGTAGGCCGTCGAAGTGGAGAAATGCATGAAGTATGGCTCTCAGAGAGAGACTATCAATGCGCACATGCATATGTTTTACGAAATTGTGACTATTTTCAACCAATTGAGAGGTATATAAGTTGGCATCGCTCTCAGATTGCGTTTTAATATATTTAACATTTGTTTAATTTCTCATATTTGTGTTGGTCTTGTGTAGTATGTTCGAGGAATTTATTTCTGCAAAATATCCAGGACTTTCCGAAAAAGAACTCGCCGCAAAAAGAGCTGACGAATATCATTTATGGGTGAAAGAATATGTATGTCTCAAAAATTTCATAACTATTCATATTTGTATACTTATATATATTTACGCTATTTTTTTATATATATGCAGGTTTCTTACTGGAACGCCACGAATCCATTTCCTACTTGGGTTCAAGAGATAGTGCATGGACCTTTGAATAAGGCCAAAACCTGGCCAATGTATTTTACAAGAGGCTATTTGTTTCATACGCAGAATCACGGCGCTGGACGAAAGACATGTAACTATGGGGTCAGTGTTAAAGGTTAAAATTACACTGATGCATCCGATGCAGCTGATTTTTACGGGACCTTAACTGATATCATAGAACTCGAGTACGAGGGGATGTTCAATTTGAGAATCACACTTTTTAAGTGTAATTGGTATGACCCTGTTATCGGTAGAGGCACTCGGAGGAGCAATGGTGGCGTTGTAGACGTTCTTTCATCGAGAAAATATAATAAATATGAACCATTTATTCTAGGTACGTACTTATGACAATATTTATATATAGCATTTTATTAATGTCAATATACATATGTATAACTTATATATGCATTTATATTACAACAGCCTCGCAAGCGGATCAAGTTTGTTATATTATGTACTCATATACAAAGAAACCGAAGCAGTTGTGGCTCAATGTTCTAAAAGTGAATCCGAGGGGAAATATTTCAGGGGATTATGAAAAGAAAGAACCGACTCTTTTGCAAACAGAAAATGATGATGCTGTATTGATAACAACAATTGAAGATCTCGTACTCGACAATTTCGTACAAGGAGACCCAGTAAACCTCGATTACGATGTCGGAGATGCAGACCCAGAAGACGAATTTCTATGTAATTTGTCATCTTCTGATGAAGAATCAGATGACGAAGAACCCTACTAATTAACTATGTTACTTATGTCAGAATTTCGGTGTAATTTATCCTTTACATTATATGTCGAGATTTTTTAAAAAATCATTTTCGTACTCACTAGGATTCGAACCGTGGGTGGATCACAGTTAAATATTAATAAGTAGAAAAGATTACAAAAAAAAACATTTCCGTCTTTACGGAGACTCAAACTGTGGGTTGATGGATCAAGAGAGGAAGAATTACCAATATGCTAAAGTCTTTAATTGGTATTATTCAAACATAAATATTAATAACTAGATCGAAAAGGTAAAAAAAAAAACATAACTTCTCTGTATTCACAGAGAATGGAAACCGGGCTGATGGAGTTGGGAGTTGGTGAATTACCAATATGCTAGAGTCATTTCAACGGTTATGAACACACAAAACGTTTAATAACTATTCTTTTTTGTGATAAAAAAAAAAACTTTACCATTACTTCGCGAAAACCCTAAGTCCTTTTGCTCTCACCTGTGCGAATCTCATCGCCTCCGATCTTCTTCTTCTTCTTCGATCTACGCCTTCGAATCCACAGAACGATGCCGGGAGATAAGAGCAAACGAGCAGGCAAGAAAAGATTGACTCCCAATGTTTCTCAGAGAGTCGGAGTGTCGCCTTCTTCGTCGCGAACCCCAACCTCTCTACCGCCGCAGTACAACTTTACGCCGCCGCCCCAACTTCCGAATCAGTCGACAACACCTCAAGTCCCCATGAACCCTCAATCGGCATCGTTAGCACCAAGTTTCTGGAGCTTTCCACCGCCACAAGAACTATTCCCAGACTCGATGCCTCAACACCGTGAAGAAGAATTACCTCCGGCGGCTTCGGCTCCACTGGAGAACACTCCGGCGTCTGGAGAACACAGCCATCCATCTTCTGGAGGGCACATCTACCATGACGAATCTGCACCAGGTTTGCCGGATCTCCAAGAGGACACACTAAGGGCGCTGAATGCCTTGCTTATGGTGCCAGACCGGGATAGATTCACCACCGTCCTCTCTCCCACACCGACGCCGAACTCAACCTGGTAAGTGTATCGCAAGGTAAATCGGATTTCTTAATGTCTTCTAGCTCTCTTTTGAAGTTGTTAGATTCTCAATGTTGGATACTCATTGTCGGATTTCTTAATGTCTGATTCTCAATGTTAGATTCTCAATGTTGGATACTCATTGTCAATGTGTGTTCTGTTTTGTGTGTGTGTGTGTCAATGTGTGTTCTGTTTCTAGGATTGCAACGTTGATTGTCTAGGATTGTTGTGTACTTGTTTTATTTTCTGATTGTCTAGGATTGTTGTCGTCTAGGATTGATGTCTACTTGTTTTATTTTCTGTTTCTTGTCTGATTGTCTAGGATTGTTGTCTACTGGTTTGTTTTCTTTCTTTACTTGTCTTGTCTTTCTTTCTTTGCTTTGTCAATGTGTGTTCTGTTTTGTGTGTGTGTATGTGTAGGATTGATGTCTACTTGATTTTGCAGATTTACACGTGACAGAGGATCTAAACTGGTTAGGTCAATTACTAAAGTCTTTACAAACAAATTTGATGCTCCCTACTATAGCTGGACAGTTGTGCCTCGGGAGAGACAAGAAAGATACTTTCTCGAGTTCGCGGTAAGTTTTCTGTTCTTTCGCATTCACATATAGCTTTGCTTGTGATGTTTTTACTAACATCAAATTCTCTTTGTAATGTAGAAAACCCACACATGGGATCCATTGATAACAGGGACGGTTCAAGGCTATTTCAAGGAGATTTGTCAACGCAAGATGAAAGACATGGTTAGCACCGCGAGGACTAGTCGAGAGAGACCTAAATGGATAGGTGACACTCTCTGGGCAACGATGACAGCATACTAGGACACATAAGAAGCAAAGCTAAGGAGTGTCACCTATTCAGCTGCTCGTCTGTCTGACCGTAAAGGTCTAGGTTATCACATCCACTTATCAGGGCCTAAGTCCTATCAACAAATCCAATCCGAAATGGTTAGTAACTTTTCAATTTCTTTTTTTTTGGTCATATTACTTCTGTTTTGTCATATTTTGTTTAGTGTTGGTTGTATATTGTATTCAGTCATAATCCTTGTATTTTTTTGTCACATTGCAGGAAGAGGAATTAGGAAGACCGGTAAGTCTTGGTGAGGTTTTCAAAAAGACACATACAAAGGCTGACGGTACATATGTCGATAGGACGGCGGAGAAAATTGTTGAAGCATATGAGAAGAAGGTGCAACAAAAGTTATCTGAGCTCGGGGCAGAGAGTTCAAAAGTTTCTGACGGTGCATCGCGACCTGGAGACCTAACACCAGATGAGTATACGTCAATCTTTCTTGAGGTAACATTTCATATACTTCATACTTCATCTTTCTTTCATATTTCATATATTTCATATTTTATAATTCATCGCTTGTCTTCATCGTTTCATATTTCATATACTTCATACTTCATATTTCATATACTTCATCTTTCTTTCATATTTCATATACTTCATCGTTTGTCATACACCAGAATGTTTTTTTCTGTTCCTTTTCATAGGCAACCGAGAAGGATTCAAGAGGAAATCTTTATGGGCTTGGAAGCCTGAAGGAGAGTCTTCTCAATGGCAAACACAAGCAACCAGGAGACTCTTCATCTTTTGTCGCACTGCAAGAGCAACTGAAGGAAGCTCAGAAGAAAATCAAAGAGCAGGCTGCTTACAATGCACAACGTGATGCTGAGGTTGCTGCCCGTGAAGCAGAGCACAAAAGAGATGTGGCTGAGCAAAAGGACAAGCTCGAGCACTTCTCATTGGTGGAAAAGTACCTGAGAGAAACCGATCCGCGGTTTCTAGACTTTGTGGCATCACATTCAACACCAGCAACAACAACAACAACTGCAATGCTTCCATCAGCCTCTCTACCAGATCCAAGGAACATACCTTAGGTCACTAATCTCTTTTTTTTATGAACTTGAACTTGTTTTTATTTATGTTTTGGCTTTTGTAAACTCATGTTTGAAACAATAATATTGGTAATGAAATGGTCTTTTCTGTATAATGTCTTTATTTTACTTTGTATCTTTTTATTTGTAACACATGTTTCAAAGAATTTGAAAAACAAAACAAACGTGATTCAATTGTACCATATTCTTGTTTTGTTAACAAATATAGACACTAAACAGTCGCCTATTAGTCGCCAAATAGTCGCATAAGAGTAGCTGAGTAGTCGCAACATATTTAAATGCGAAAAGTCTGATGACCATAATAGTCGGCAAATAGCCGTTTAATAGACATAGAATAGTCACTGATTAGTCACAACAATTACGACTACTTAACGACTACGTTACGTCTACAATATCTAGTCGTAGAGTAGTCGTCAATTGGCGACTACATGTACGACTACTAACTTTACAAAAGTTGCGACTACTTTACGACTACGTACCGTCTACACTGTCTAGTCGTTACGTAGTCGCCAATTGGCGACTATATTTACGACTACATCATTTAGCGACTAAGGATTAACGACTCCAGATTTTAGTCGCTATGTAGTCGTATTACAACTTTTAGCGACTACTATGCGACTCCTTTTGCAGTCGCCAAATCGTTGTATTCTTGTAGTGTCCCATGCAAACCCCACAACTGGACACTTCCAAACTCAGAGTTTTGCGCAGCATGCAGTCAATAACTTCCTGCCCTTTCTCTTTCAGCTCTAAGGTGATGATGATTCTGGCCTTAGAGAATGGTTTTGAGCGTCCCTTGCACTTCACCTTGTACTCGATCGAATCTCCATCACTCTTCTGGGGGATTAATGTGGCATATGTAGCGTTCTCAATGCTTTTGTCCTTCACCTTCTTCTTCGCCTTAGTCTTTTTGATGACTTTCTTGGCGATGACAGGAGGATGATCTAGAGCTTCTATGACAGTCGGCACAGCATCAGGCTCGTCTAAAAGATCAACCATCAATGTTTCTCATGCACCTACGGGGATGCAAGATATCTGTGTGGTGAGCCTTCTAGAGGGTATTGCATCGTAGAAGACCTGTTCGTCAATGTGCGAGAATAACATCTTCCTATTGGGTGTATCCATAACTGCACCAGCAGTGGCCATGAACGGTTTTCCAAGGATCAAAGGACTGCTAGACCTTGCATGCATCTTAACAACCTGAAAAGCGGTAGCAACCATGCAGTCTCCTACCTTAACCATCAAGTCAGGGATTGTACCGTATGGGACGGATGTGGAAGAGTTCGCGAACGTGAGAGGCATCTGAGTAGATCGTATGTCATCGATTTTCAGCTTATCTGCAAGTGCCTTTGACATGACATTCACGCTAGACCCTGAATCAACTAGTGATTCCTTGATTTCAACTTTAAAGATGGAGCATGGAACTGAAAATTTCCCTGGGTCTTCCTTCTTGGTCAGCCGCTTCGGTGGAGGCGGTGGACTTCTGACCTTGATGAAGAGTTCCTTAATCTCTTCTTCAGTCTCTCTACAATCTCGGAAGTGACTTAGCAGAGGCATGTACTCTAGAGCTTCTTCAAAAGTATGTGTGAGTGGAATTCTTCGCACCATCTTCTCAAAGCCCCGTAGCTGCTTTCGAGAGATGGGATCCCTGAGGTGTTTAGGTGGTCGAGGATCTGGTTTCTTAGGCCTGTAGACACGTTCCCTAACCACCACTGGTTCGGCCTCTTAGGGGTGTCGATCGATACTAGGTTGGTGTCGATCGTTACTAGATTCATGCGTCAGTTCTTCAGAGTGGTATCGATCGATATCAATAATGGTATCGATCGATACTGACGAATCAGTGTCGAAATCACCTTCTACAAGGTTTTCGAGATCTCCTGCACCTTTCAAGGTGATGGCATTGACGTATTCTTTCTGTGCTTGAGTTGCCTTCCCTTTTACAGTGGCTGCAGTCTGAGCGACCTGCGTTTCTAGCATCTTCTGATGAGTGTTTAGAGCATCGATCCTTCCACTCAGATCCTTGTACACCTCATCTATCTTTCCGTTGAGATTTACTGTGAGTTGCTGCTGTCCTTGAACCAGTTGTTCAAACATAGCCTCGATCTTGCTATCTGGAAGCTTAGCAGCTACAGGTTGATAGTACGAGTTCCCATAGTTCCTGGTGTGCCCACTGTTCTGAGATGGTTTCTGGCCAAACTGATTCGACCCTCCTTGTTGCGAGTTGTTGTTGAAGTTGCGGTTGTTGTTGAAGTTGCGGTTGTTGTTGAATTGATTTCTCTGACCCTGAAAACCAGAACCACCAATGTAGTTAACATCCTCTACTTCATCTTCATTGAATATCTCGACATCATCAGCAAAGTGAACAGCCTTCTTTGTCTTGCCCATCAGAAGACTGTGCACAGAATCCAACTTAGCTAGGAAGTCAGCGATCTGCGAACCATCCACGTTACCAGCTAGTCTTTTCCGCTCAAAATCAGGATTCTTGGTGCTATTGCTAGACGACAAGTTCTCAATCAGGACATAAGCTTCATCAGGATACTTGGTGTTGAAGTTTCCATTGCTCGATGCATCCAAAGTCATTTGATACCTCCAATCGAGCTCTCATAAAAAGAATCCCATCAATTGGACATCAGAATATCTGTGATGTGGACAATCTCTCTGATACGATCTAAATCTCATCCAAGCAGCCTTGAACGCCTCAGTAGGTCCTTGAGAAAACTGGGAGATCTTGTTCCTCAGATCCTCAGATCGTGCATCATCATAGAAATTGTTCAGAAAAGTAGTCTTAGTTTGATCTCAGGTAGTTAGCGATCCAGGAGTCAAGTGCTTAAGCCAGTAAGTTGCTTCTCCACCAAGTGAGTATGGGAAAAGCTTGCAGAAGAGGTAGTCGTAGGACACTCCATTGCATTTGATGCTAGTGACCAAGTCCTCGAACCTCTTAATGTGATCCATGGGATGTTCGCTGGAAAGACCATGAAAAAGATGCTGGCTCACAAGTGTGTAGTATGCAGGCTTCAGCTCAAAGTCATTCCTCTGATAAGCAGGAGGACGAATCGCAGAACGATTTGCGTAGAACTAGTCAGGTCTGTTGCACTCACCAATCGTCCTACCACGATTTGCCACATCGTTCTCAGCATTCATTGCGGTCGCATTCCCAGCGACATTCCCACCGACAACAGGAGCAGGTGGAATGGTGTTCCCCTCTCCATCCAGATGTTGTCCTCTCTCGTTGCACAAACGACCCTCTGGGTCACTGTAAGCACCAGCTTCATCGCGAACCAACTCTACTCGATTGTTGTTCATAGCTGCTGGTTTCTTTGTCCTTCTGTTTGTGCGTTCCACAAGTGCTAGCTGCTCCAGTGTCAGTTCAACTAGCTGAGTGTTCTTGTTTCCTCTGGTTTTGTGATTAGGCATACACCTGAAAAACAGAAGTCAAGAACGTTAGTAACAAAAAAATGTGATGAGTATCAATCGATACCAAGTGGTGTCGATCGATATCAACAAAAGAAAGCGGCGAGTATCGACCGATACTAAGTAGTATCGATCGATACCGTCGAGCTTAGTCGAATTTCTCAGATTAAAATCTAATGACGAATTGAGTCCCCGGCAACGGCGCCAAATTTGATATGCTCAAATTAATACCCTATTTAGATACTAAACCAGTTGTTATAGTATAGCTAGGGGTCGAACACAAGGACTCACAGAAACACACAATATATTATATAGGTGAGAATCACGCTAAGCAATCAATGGTATTGAAAACAATACTTAAATTAAACGGTTGTAAATTCAATTGGAGAAAGGCTAGGTTCAGGGTATTTTTCAGGGAATCACTGAATGCAGATAAATTAATTAACATGATTCGGATTTAGCGCGGTTCTTGAACTCAAATAACTATGGTATAATTAACCAACTCTCGTTGCGAGAATTATCTAAGTCTAAATCCTAGGAATTCCAAATCTCTTCGCGAATACTAAAGTCTAAACCAGCTTTTATTTTCAAGTTTGATTTGTTCACAAAACAACTAAACCAAATCTCTAGTGTTTGGCTCACCCTAGGTTCTATCAGGTAACTAATCGCACTCTCGCGCCTAATCAATTATCCTAAGATCTAAGTTCTAGGTGATCAATCCAGAATTAGCTTTGCAAACAACCTATGGTGAAGAACTAATTCATATATGAATCCTAACAATAAATCAACCTAGCATTCAGAGAAAACCCTATTGAGAACCCTGAATCTAACAAAGGATCTACTCAGACATGGAAATTGAAGCAATAAACATGTTTGAATAAATCATCAATAAATCAGAAAGAGTAATAAAAGGGTTCGAAATCTTCTCTTGGACGAACAGAGTTTCAGACTTGTCTCCCTTCAAAAGCTCTCTCACAAAACTCAAAGTAAAATAAGCATAGCCATAAAAGTGGCTGTAAAACCTAATTATATAGTCTAAACACGAATTAGGGTCTTCTTGCAAATATCAAAGTCTTCTGGGCAAGTTCTGCAATTCTTCAAACTTCATTAAAGTCGCGACTTGTGATTTTCTCCGATGGGTGTCAATCGGCTATCGATCGATGCTTGACGCTTTGATCGGGCACTTAGTCACTAGACTTCAGTTTCGCTCCAGAATGCTCCATAAAACTCCAA
Organism: Eutrema yunnanense; assembly: GCA_002933935.1. Taxonomy (NCBI): domain Eukaryota; kingdom Viridiplantae; phylum Streptophyta; class Magnoliopsida; order Brassicales; family Brassicaceae; genus Eutrema; species Eutrema yunnanense. Next base: position 234,800 of record PKML01000490.1, read on the forward strand.
TATTTCCAATAATGCTCCAAATGTGCTAAAACATGTAAAAGACTCTAAAAGACTCTATAATAGAATAAAGACTCGATAAAACGGACTTATATCATGGCTTAAACGATGTAAAAACCAAGATATATCAACTCTCCACCGGACTTGTTCCACAATGTTACCGCGCCATAGGGCATTATTTCTTTGATCATGAATGGTCCGGACCATCTAGACTAGAGTTTCCCAGGAAATAGCTTCAACCGAGAGCTAAACAACAACACTTGGCCCCCAACCTTTAAGTCCTTTGGCACGATCTTCTTGTCATGAAATGCCTTTGTTCTCTCCTTGTAGATTTGCGAGCTTTCATAAGCTTCAAGGCGGATCTCATCAAGCTCATGTAATTGTATCAAACGCTTCTTCGAGGCGGTCTTAATGTCAAAGTTGAGAAGTTTAACCGCCCACAAAGCTTTGTACTCCAATTTAACTGGTAAGTGACAAGACTTTCCATAGAGAAGGTTGAATGGCGTTGTCCCAATCGGCGTCTTGAAAGTGGTTCGGTAAGCCCACAAAGCATCATCTAGCTTCATGGACCAATCTTTCCTCGAGCTTCCAACGGGTTTTCCAAAACAGCCTTGATTTGGCGGTTCGAAACCTCCACTTGACCACTAGTTTGGGGATGGTAAGGTGTGGCCACCTTGTGCTTAACCCCATGCTTCTTTAGTAAGCTCTCAAAGACTTTGTTGATGAAATGGCTTCCCCCATCACTTATAATTACTCTCGGCACTCCAAACCTCAGGAAAATGATTGTCTTGAATAGTTTTAGAACCACATTTGCATCGTTTATCAGACTAGTAATCGCTTTAACCCACTTAGAGACATAGTCAACCGCTACAAAGACGTATTGGTTGCCATAAGTGATATATCATGGGTTTACCCATTTTAAGCCCTGATATAATCCGTTTTATAGAGTATTTCTACTATTTTGTAGTGTTTTAGAGTATTTTACAGGTTTTAGCACGTTTGGATCATAATTGGAGATATTGGAGCTTTCTGGAGCATTTTGGAGCAAAGCAGAAGTTCGTGTAGCTGAGTACCCGATTTGAAGCCTCAGTATCGATCGATACTGACTAGTATCGGTCGATACTCACTGCAGCAAGACACGAGTCGCAACTTTACAAGAGTTGAAGAATTGCAAAATTGTCCAGAAGACTTTATTATTTACCAGAAGCCCCAAAACGTGATTTAGGTTATTTAATAGAATTTTACAGCCACTTTGATGACTATGCTTTATTTTACTTTGGTTTTATGAGAGAGCTTTTGAAAGGAGACAAGTCTGAAACTCTGTTCGTCCGAGAGAAGATTTCGAACCCTCTTGTTACTCTTTCTTATTTATTCAAGTATTTATTCAGTCATGTTTATTGTTGCAATTTCCATGTCTAAGTAGATCTCTTGTTAGGTTTAGGGTTCTCATAAGGGTTTTCTCTGAATGATATGTTGATTAGTTGTTAGGGTTCACCATCTGAATTAGTTCTTCGACATAGGTTGTTTCCAAAGCTAATTCTAGATTGATCACCTAGAACATAGATCTTAGGATAATTGATTAGGCACGAGAGTGCGATTAATTACCTGGTAGAACCTAGGGTGAGCAGAATAACTATTCGCAAAGAGATTTGGTTTAGTTGTTTTGTGAACAAATCAAACTTGAACTAAAAGCTGGTTTAGACTTTAGGATTCGCAAAGAGATTTGGAATTTTAGGATTTAGACATAGATAATTCTCGCAACGAGAGTTGGTTAATTATACCTAAGTGATTTGAATTCAAGAACCGTGCGCAACCTGAACCCTGTTTAATTAGTTTGTCTGCATTCATCGATTTCCTGAGAAATACCCTAAACCTATCTTTCTCCAATCAAACTTACAACCAGTTTAATTTATGTTTTGTTTTCAATTACATTGATCGCTTAGCTTAATTCTCATCTATATAATCTATTGTGTGTTTCCTTGAGTGTCTGTGGATTCGATCCCTAAGTATTACAACCGACAAAGCTTTAGTACTTTTAGGGTATTAATTTGAGCTTATCAAATTTGGTGCCGTTGCCGGGGACTCAATTTTGCCATTAGATTTTATATTGAAAAATTCGACTAAGTTCGTCGGTATCGATCGATACTAATCAGTGTCGGTCGATACTCGTCGTTTTCGTTTTGTTGATATCGATCGACACCACCCAGTGTCGGTCGATAATCATCATATTTTCGTTAGTTACGTGTCTTGCCTTGTTTTCAGGTGTATGCATATTCGTGAAACCATAAGGAACACGAGCACTCAGCTAGTTAATCTGTCACTTGAGCAACTAGCACTTTTGGAACGCACAAACATAAGAGCAAAGAAGCCAACAGAGATGAACAACAATCAAGTGAAGTTGGTTCAAGATGAAGCTGGTGCTTACAGAGACCAAGAGGGTCGATTGTGCAATGAGAGAGGACAATGATTGGATGGAGAGGGGAACATCATTCCACATGCTCCTGTTGTCGCTGGGAATGTTGTTGGGAACGCAAACGCAGGAAATGCTGTGGTTAATCGTGGTAGAACGATTGGTGAGTTCAACAGGCCTGATCAGTTTTATTCAAATCGATCAGCGATTCGTCCTCCTACTTTCCAGAGGAATGACTCTGAAACCTGCATACTACACTCTTGTGGGTCAGCACCCTTTTCATGGTCTTTCAGTGAACATCCCATTGATCATATTGAGATGTTCGAGGATTTGGTCACTAGCATCAAGAGCAATGGAGTGTCCTATGATTACCTCTTCTGCAAGCTCTTCACATACTCTCTTGGTGGAGATGCGACTTACTGGCTGAAGCAGCTACCTCCAGGATCATTGACTACTTGGGAAGAGACTAAGACTCCTTTCCTGAACAAGATCTCTGATATATCATGGTTTTTACCCTGTTTAGACCATGATATAAGTCCTTTTATAGAGTCTTGTCTAGTGTTTTGTAGTGTTTTAGAGTCTTTTACAGGTCATAGCACGTTTGGAGGATTATTGGAAGTATTGGAGCTTTCTGGAGCATTTGGAGCAGAGTTAAAGATCGTGTTGCTGAGTACCTGTTTTCACGGCCAGTATCGATCGATACCCCCTGGTATCGATCGATACCCAGCACAGCAGACACGACATCACGACTTAATGAAGAGTTGAAGAATTGCAACTTGGTCCAGAAGTCTCTGATAATTACAAGAAGACCCCAACTCGTGTTTTAGGTTATAAATAGGTGTTTTCAGCCATTGTTTAGGCTATGCCTTTTTAAGCTTTATTTTCTATACTTTGATTTTACTCTGGGTTTGAGACACAAGTCTGATCTCCCTTCGTCCGAGATCAGATCTTTAAACCTTTGTTGATTATTTTATTGATGATTTATTCAAACATGTCTATTGATTCAATTGCCATGTCTGAGTAGATCCAATTTAGGTTTAGGGTTTTCTCATAAAGGATTTCTCTGAATGCTAGGTTAATTATCTGTTTAGGATTCACCATCTGAATTATAGTTCTTCGCTTAGGTTGTGTTCATAGCTAATTCTAGGTTGACGAATCTGGAATTTAGATCTTAGGATAATTGATTAGGCACGACAGTGCGATTAATTACCTGATAGAACCTAGGTGAGCAAATTGATTACTCGCAAAGAAATTTGGTTTAATTGATTTGTGAACATATCAAACCTGTTATTAAAGCTGATTTAGACTTTAGGATTCGCAAAGAAATTTGGAATTCCTAGGATTTAGATTTAGATAGTTTTCGCAACGACAGTTGGTTAATTATACTTTAGTGATTTGAGTTCTAGAACTGCGCTAAATCTGAATCCTGTTAGTTAGTTTATCTGCATTCATTGATTTCCTGAGAAAAACCCTGGGCCTATATTTTCCTGATTGAATTACAACTCGTTTACTGCTTTCTGTTTTCTGCTTAACCTGAATTGCTTAGCTTAGCTTGATTTTACAATTCATTGTGTGATTTCTGTGAGTCCTTGTGTTCGACCCCTACACTTACTACAACAACTGCTTTAGTATCTTAGGGTATTAAATTGAGCATATCAATTTTGGCGCCGTTACCGGGGACTCAATTCGCCATTAGATTTTAGTTTAGAATTTCGACTAAGTTCGTCGGTATCGATCGATACTCACTAGTATCGGTCGACACTCCGACGATTTCTTTGTTGGTATCGATCGACACCACTTGGTATCGATCGATACTCAACGTATTTTTCTGGTTACTTACGTTCTTGATCTTAGTGTTTTGTTTGCAGGTGTATGCCTGTTCGTGAAACCAGAAGCAACAAGAGCACACAGCTAGTTGAACTGTCACTGGAACAGCTAGCGCTTGTGGAACGCACAAACAGAAAGACCAAGCAAACATCAGGGATGAATAACCCTGTGGTTTTAAGAGCTGATGAAGCTGGGATTCTGAGAGACCAAGAGGGTCATGTGTGTAATGAGAGAGGACAGCGACTCGATGAGGCTGGAAACGTTGCTGTCCCTGCTGCTATTATTGAGATTGTCGCGCCAGCTGGGCGCGCCAACGTTGGGAATGCTGCAGGTGACCGAGGTAGAACACTTGCTGAGCACAACAGACCTGATCAGTTCTATGCCAATCGCTCTGCAATTCGCATCCCAACTTTTCAGAGGAACGACTTCGAGCTGAAACCTGCCTACTACGCTCTCATAAGTCAGAACCCATTCCATGGCCTACCTCACGAGCATCCTATGGATCATATCGAGAGATTCGAGGACTTGGTCACTGGGATGAAGTACAATGGAGTACCCAATGAGTTCTTGTTCTGCAAACTCTTCCCATACTCTCTTGGTGGGGATGCTGCGTATTGGCTGAAGCAGTTGGCCCCTGATTCTCTAACTACATGGGATGAGACGAAGAGAGCATTCTTATGCAACTTCTACGATGATGCGAGATCTGAAGAGCTCAGGAACAAGATTTCCCAGTTTTCTCAAGGACCAACAGAGGGATTCAAGGCTGCTTGGATTCGTTTCAAGTCTTATCAAAGGAATTGTCCACACCATGGGTTCAATCAAGTTCAGCTGCTGGGCATATTTTATAGAGGAGTCGATTGGAGGTACCAGATGGCTATGGATACCGCAAGTAATGGGAACTTCAACACAAGGTATCCAGACGATGCAGTTGTGCTAATTGAGAACTTGGTGTCTAGCAATAGCACCAAGAATGCTGACTTCGACAGGAAGAAGCAAACTGGAGGAATTGATGCATCGCAGATGGCTGAAGTTCAAGCCAAGCTGGATTTCCTAATCGGAAAGAATCAGAAAGCTGTCCACTTTGCTGCTGATGATGAAGTGGAAGATTGTAACTATGTTGGTGGTTCTGGATTTCAGGGTCAACAATTTGGGTACAACAACAACAGGAACTTCAGCAACAACAATCGCAACTACGGGAACTCTTCGTACCAGCCCACCTCTCCCAAGACTGCAGACAATGAGATGAAATCCATGCTTGAGCAGATTCTTCAGGGACAACAGAAATTGCAAGTGGATTTCAATGGGAAGCTTGACCATCTGTACTCTGATCTGAATGGAAAAATCGAGACTCTCCATACCAGTCATAGGATGCTGGCAACACAAGTGGCTCAGTCTGCTGCAAATGCCAAGGGAAAGACAGCTCATCCACACGATGCACACGTCAATGCCATCATCTCGAATGCTGGAAATTTCGATGAGGAGCCTGAAATCGCCAGAGCATCGATCGATACCCCACTGGTATCGGTCGATACCAAGGCAATTTCTGAGAAGAGAGGAGAGACTTCAACTGTGATGCCTAAGGTGGTTGTAGAACGCGTGTATATACCCAAGGCACCTTTTCCTATAGTTCCTAAGCTGACAAGGGAGGAATGGGAAATCGCTAGACAAAGGTATATGCTGGATAACCCGAACTCGAAGCTTCTTTCTTGTGACGATGTACCTGCCAAGAACGATTCAAAATCGTCAGTATCGATCGATACCCTACCTGGTGTCGATCGATACCCCTCGCAGAAAGAGGCAGAAACTGAGAAAACACGTGATGTGATCAGAGAAAGAGTTCCCAAGTCACTACAGCCGCGGCAATTGACACAGAGGGAAGATCCAGGGAAATTTGCAGTACCATGCTCTATTTCTGGAGTCAAGTTCAAAGAGTCTTTCGTTGACTCAGGGTCTAGTGTCAATGTGATGTCAAGGGAAATTGTTGAACGTTTGAAAACTGATATAAGACCCCCCACTATGCTTCTCACGTTCGCAAACTCTACCACCTCACCTCCATACGGTACTATCCCTGCTTTGCCTATTAAAGTAGGAGATTGTCTGGTGCCCACTGACTTTCAGGTTGTGGAGATGGGCAAAGGATCCGAGGTTCCTCTACTCCTGGGACGACCGTTCATGGCCACTGCTGGTGCGATAATCGACACACCTAATAAGAGACTCTCTTTCTCTTACATTGACGGAGATGTCTACTATGATGCAATTCCCCCTAGAGTTGCTCGCACATGTGTCTCTAGCATCAATGTTGTCACAGGAGAATCGCTAGCAATCACCATTTTGGAAGAGCCTCCTGATAAGCCTACTGTCACAGACGTTCCAGCTGAACCACCCTGCATCCCCAAGGAAGTTGCCAAGAAGACCAAGGCAACAAAGAAGAAGGCCAAGAGCAAAAAGGTCGAGAATCCCCATGTCACTTTGATACCTCACAAGTGCGATGGGAATTCGATTGAATACAAGGTCAAATGCAAAGGAGCCTTGAAGCCATTCTCTAAGGCTAGAGTCCTTCTTACTTCTGAGCTGAAAGAGAAAGGGCAGGAGTTTGTGGACAGCATGCTAAGCAGAACTCTGAAGCTAGTAATGTCAAGTGATGGAGCCTGTTTTGATGCAAGCTCTCA
>PKML01000490.1:246006-263976 GCA_002933935.1 Eutrema yunnanense
ATTTGGTTTAATTGATTTGTGAACATATCAAACCTGTTATTAAAGCTGATTTAGACTTTAGGATTCGCAAAGAAATTTGGAATTCCTAGGATTTAGATTTAGATAGTTTTCGCAACGACAGTTGGTTAATTATAATTTAGTTATTTGAGTTCTAGAACTGCGCTAAATCTGAATCCTGTTAGTTAGTTTATCTGCATTCATTGATTTCCTGAGAAAAACCCTGGGCCTATATTCTCTCCATTGACTTACAACTCTTTTATTTTCTGCATTGCTTTTAATTACATCTGCTTGGCTTAGCTTGATTCCGAACTATATAATCTATTGCGCGTTTCTTTGAGTCTTCTGTGGTTCGACCCCTAGCTTTACTATAATAACTGCTTTAGTACTTTAGGGTATTAAATTGAGCATATCAATCTCCTAGTTTTCTCAAGGCCCTACTGAGGCGTTCAAGGCTGCTTGGACGAGATTCAGATAATATCAGAGAGATTTTCCACACCACGGGTACTCTGATGTTCATCTGATGGGGTTCTTCTTCAGAGGACTTGATTGGAGGTATCAGATGACTTTAGATGCTTCGAGCAATGGAAACTTCAACACTAGGTATCCTGAAGATGCTTATGTGCTGATTGAGAACTTGGCGTCTAGCAATAGCACCAATAATGCAGACTTTGAGCGCAAGAAGCAAGCTGGTAGCATGGACGGTACACATGTTGCTGATGTTCAAGCCAAGTTAGATTCTATGCACAGTCTTTTGATGGGCAAGACAACAAAGGCTGTTCATTTTACTGAAGATGTTGAGGTGTTCAATGAAGATGAGGTGGAGGATGTTAACTACATTGGTGGTTCTGGTTTTCAAGGTCAGAGGAATCAATTCAGCAACAACCGAAACGTCAATAACAACTCTCAGCAAGGAGGTTCGAATCAGTTTGGTCAGAAACCATCTCAGAACAATGGGTATACCAGGAACTATGGAAATTCATATTATCAGCCTATACTTGCTAAGCTCCCAGATAGCAAGATCGAATATATGTTTGAACCGTTGGTTCAAGGACAGCAGCAACTCACAGTGAGTCTCAATGGAAAGATAGAAGTTGTGTACAAGAATCTGAGAGGAAGAATCGAGGCCCTCAATACTCATCAAAAGATGCTGGAAACGCAAGTAGCTCAGACTCCAGTAGCTGTCAAGGGAAAGACTGTTCAGGCTCAGAACGAATACGTCAATGCAATCACCTCACGAAGTGCGGGAAATCTAGAAAACCCTGTCGAAGGTGATTCCAAACCTTATTTGTCAGTATCGACCGACACCACTGGAATTATCGATCGATACCGATATGAAGAAACGACACATGAGCTTTGTGTCGATCGACACCAACCTTGTATCGGTCGACACCCCTCGCCGACTGAGCCAGAGATTGTGAAGAGACTGGAAGTGATTGAGGAATGTGTCTACAAGCCTAAGATACCGTATCCGAGACCACCTAGAGACCTCAGGTACCCCATTTCTTCAAAGCAGCAGCTTGGTTCTGAGAAGATGGTACAAAGAATTCCCCAGACACTGACTTTTGAAGAAGCTCTAGAGTATCGCCCTCTGCTGAGTCACTTCAGAGATTGCAGAGATACTGAGGAAGAGTTTAAGGCACTCTTCATCAAGGCCAGAATTACACCACCTCCGATGAAGCAGTTGACTAAGAGGGAATACCCATGAATATTCTCAGTTCCATACTCTATCTCTGGAGTTGAATTCAAAGAGTCTCTCGTTGACTCGGGGGCTAGCGTCAATGTCATGTCAAGGGCAATTGCAGAGAGATTGGGAGCTGATATTAGATCTACCAAGACATCTATCACATTCGCGAACGCTTTCACCACAGTTCCATACGGTACAATCCCTGATTTTATGGTAAAAGTAGGAGACTGTCTGGTTTCTGCCGATTTTCAGGTTGTGGAGATGCATGCAAGGTCTAGTACACCTTTGATTCTTGGAAGACCGTTCATGGCTACGGCTTGTACGATTATGGACACACCCGGTAAGAGAATCTCGTTCTCATACATTGACGAGCAGGTCTCCTACAAAGCCATCCCTGTTGGAAGAGCTCCCAAACATATCTCTTGCATCACCGTTATCACCGGAGAGACATTGATGGTTGATCTTTTGGACGAGCCTTATGATGAGCCAACTGCCATAGAGGTTCTAGATCGTCCTCCTATCATCACCAAGAAAATCGTCAAAAAGACTAAGGCAAAGGAGGAGATGAAGAACAAAAGAGTCGAGAGTGCTACACATGTGATTTTAATCCCTCAGAAGTGCGATGGAGATTCGATCGAATATAATGTCAAATGCAAAGGAACCTCAAGACCATTTTCTAAGGCTAGAGTTCTTCTTACTCCGGAGCTGAAGGAGAAAGGACAAGAGGTTGTGGAGAACATGTTGAGCAGAACTCTGAAGCTGGAGATGTCAAGTTGTGGAGCTTGTTTTGCTGCAAGCTCTCATTCTTCTCTTGACTGATCGTCTGTAAAGTCAAGCTCATGACGTAAAACAAGCGCTGAGTGGGAGGCAACCCATTGGTAAGTCTGTACATACGTTTTTATTTTCGTTTTGTGTCTTGTGTCTTAACGTGAAGCAGATTTGGAGGTCCAATATCGATTGATACCACTTGGTATCGGTCGATACCTGTCATTAAACGTACACATTCTGGACCGACCTCCGTGTGGCGAGCAAATCATTCCATACCCTAAGTATCGATCGACACCCACTGGTATCGATCGATACTCCACGCGCAGGTAAGTTTCCCTATAAACCCTAATGGTTTTTCTTTTTCTCCTCATAGCCTCCATCGAACGATACGTGAACCCACTCTCCCCAAAATCACCAAATCTTAGTTACTTAACGGATTTGCGTGATTTTTGTGTCTATTCTACCTGGATTTTCGTGCTCTATCTCATTCTCTCACTCATTCTCGCGATCTATAAGGTATTAAACACAAATTTTCATCTTTTCAATCTGTGAACCAATGTTGGATTTACGACTTTTAGGCTCTTTGAACTAGTTTTGCTGGATGATTATCACTTGACTAGTGTGTTCTAGGCCTAGTCAAACCTTACCATACGCTTAATTACCCTTGGTTTACACTTTTAGAATTTTCGGATTTGTGTTATTCATGGTGCCCGATACCTGTATGAGTATCGATCGATACTACATTAGTATCGGTCGATGCCTACTATTTTACTTGGCCGAGATTGTTGTTCTTGAGAGAGATGTTTGATTTATGTTGTGTTTTGTGTTTGTTGATGATGCAGATGGCACCTAAGAAGAAAGCACGCAATTATACCGCATCCAGCTCTAACCCACCGGAGAAGGAGTACCAGTTAGGTGCTCGAGTCGAGCTCTTACATGAAGGGGTTTGGACACTAGGATCAGTCATCGCTTGTCTTACCCAGAACCGCTACAAGGTTCAGAGCGCAAATTCTACTGACTTCACAGTGGTTTTCGGTACAAACATACGCGACGCACCACTCGAGGCTCCTACACCTTCATCAACATTGCCTCCTCACACATCAGTTCGTTTTCCATGGCCTAAAATCAGTGAGAAGGCTAGGATACGTTTGAGGGATGATTACGAGGGTTCAGATAAGGAGATTACAGAGAGCAGAGCTTGCACCCACATGCCTATTTCCGAGGAGTGGGACGATTACGACTCGATCTTCTACAACGCATGGCAGGAGGTTGATGTGTGCCCCACTCAGTTTATTGATACGCACACTATGAGGCACTTGGGTTTTGACAGGGAGCTTGATGGACTGATCCGCAAGATCGGATTGGGGACGCTGTCTACACGACAGTATGACCTGTACCCTGACTTGGTTTGCCAATTCCTTGCTTTTGTTCGCGTCTACTACATTGGTAAGCCTCCTGTTACTGCACATCAGGGTGTCCTCACTTTTTTGATTCGCGGTGTGCGGTATAGGATATCTTTTCAGGAGCTCTGCGACATATATGGGTTTCACGTGGACTTCTCGAGGTGCGAGTTTCCTCGCAAGTTCATGGATGTTGAGGCATTCTGATCTCACTTTGGGCATGGAGTGTATGACAGAAAGACCACTACACATATGGATGTACGCCATCCTGTCCTGCACTGCTTTGTGAGGATCCTTAGCAACATTTTGTTGTGTAAGATGGAGCCAAACAAGATGAGAGTCGCTGAGCTGATTGTTCTGTCTATTGGGATTGGAGACCTCATTTCTGATGAGGCATATGAGTGGCCTGAGATGGACCTCGTGGTCAACTTAGGTGCTGTGTTCGCACACTACTTGGAGTCGCTGAAGGTTAAGCCTTTTACAGGACGCAATAAGACTTCTAGGACTGCAGGTCACCCAAACCCCGAGAAGGTGGGCAGTCTTCTCACTCCCATTTTCCTTCACCTAGGAATCAACACCGCTAGTTGCTCGATCGTAACTTCCCGCGAGCTTATGGACGAGGCGCACCTAGAGCACCTGCGTTGGCTGAAGCCTGACAGGCATTGGGTTTTCAGCACTTCTGTTGGGGACTATCTGGTTCAGCTCCTCAACACCGATCTGGCAGACATAGGCAGAGATCCTGCTCAGTTGCTCTTCGCACCTGCTCCTGCTTACATGGAGCCTGCACCGATAACTCGACGCCGAGGTTCAGCTACCAGAGCACGACCACCTGCATCTGGCACTGCTGGGGGTCAACCGCGACACGAGCCATCTCCCATTGCTGCTGCACTTTCCCTGCCTCCACTACCTGAGATGGAGATGGATCCTTTTCAGCGGTATGTAGTCGCGAGTCTGCAGACGATCTGGACCGCCATTTCCCATTGTAGCTGATATATCATGGTTTTTACCTCGTTTAAGCCATGATATAAGTCCGTTTTATCGAGTCTTTATTCTATTATAGAGTCTTTTAGAATCTTTTACAGGTTTTAGCACATTTGGAGTATTATTGGAGATTTATAGAGCATTATGGAGCGAAACTGAAGTGTGGTGCTAAGTGCCCGATCAAAGCGTCAAGTATCGATCGATACCCCCTGTTATCGATCGACACCCATCGGAGCAGATTACAAGTCGCGACTTAATGAAGTTTTGGAGAATTGCAGAACTTGCCAAGAAGACTTTGATATTTACGGGAAGACCCCAATTCATGTTTAGACTACGTAATTAGGTTTTACAGCTACTTTGATGGCTATGCTTATTTTTACTTTGATTTTGAGAGAGAGCTTATGAGGGGAGACAAGTCTGAAACTTTGTTCGTCCGAGAGAAGATTTCGAACCCCTGTTTTACTCTACTCTTATTTATTCTGTTTGATGATTTATTCAGTTATGTTGATTGTTCATTCTCCATGTCTGAGTATATCCCTTGTTAGGTTCAGGGTTCTCAATAGGGTTTTCTCTGAATGTTATGTTGATTTATTATTAGGATTCATATCCGAATTAGTTCTTCACCACAGGTTGTTTGCGAAGCTAATTCTATATTGATCACCTAGAACTTAGATCTTAGGATAATTGGTTAGGCACGAGAGTGCGATTAATTACCTGACATAAGCTAGGGTGAGCAAAACACTATTCACAAAGAGATTTGGTTTACATGTTTTGTGAACAAATCAAACTTGAAAATAAAAACTGGTTTAGACTTTAGGATTCGCAAAGAGATTTGGAATTCCTAGGATTTAGACTTAGATAATTTTCGCAACGAGAGTTGGTTAATTATACCATGGTGATTTGAGTTCAAGAACCGCGCTAAATCCGAATCCTGTTAATTAGTTCATCTGCATTCAGCGATTCCCTGAGAAATCCCCTGAACCTAGCCTTTATCCAAATGATTTCACAACCGTTTAGTTTGCATCCTTAGCGTGATTCTCACCTATATAATATATTGTGTGTTTCTGTGAGTCCTTGTGTTCGACCCCTAGCTATACTATGACAACTGCTTCAGTATCTAATAGGGTATTAATTTGAGCATATCAAATTTGGCGCCATTGTCGGGGACTCAATTCGCCATTAGATTTTAGTTTGAGAATTTTGACTAAGCTCGTCGGTATCGATCGATACTACCTAGTATCGGTCGATACTCGTCGTCTTCTTTTTGTTGATATCGATCGACACCATCCAGTGTCGGTCGATACTCAACGTTTTTTTTGTTACTTACGTGCTTTGCCTAGTGTGTTTTAGGTGTGAATTTAGAACGTGCAAACAGGAAAGCAAAGAAGCCAGCAGAGATGAACAACACGATGATTCTGATTCAGGATGCCGCTGGAGCTTTGAGAGACCAAGTGGGTCAGTTGTGCAATACAAGAGGGCAACGTCTGGATGGAGAGGGGAACATCATTCCACCTGCTCCTGTTGTCACTGGGAACGCGAACGCTGATAATGATGTGGTTAATCGTGGCAGAACAATTGGTGAGTGCAACAGACCTGACCAGTTTTATGCAAATCGATCAGCGATTCGTCCTCCACCTTATGATATGCTCAAATTAATACCCTAACAGTACTAAAGCAGTAGTTGTAATATAGCTAGGGGTCGAACCACAAAGACTTACATAGATGCACAATAGATTGTATAGTATCGAATTAAGCTAAGCCAAGAGATGTAATTGAAAGCAGTGCATAAATTAAAAGAGTTGTAATTCAATTAGATGAAATATAGGCTCAGGGTATTTTTCAGGAAATCAATGAATGCAGATAAACTAACTAATCAGGATTCAGATTTAGCACAGTTCTTGAACTCAAATCACTAAGGTATAATTAACCAACTGTCGTTGCGAAAACTATCTAAATCTAAATCCTAGGAATTCCAAATCTCTTTGCGAATCCTAAAGTCTAAATCAGCTTTAATATCAGGTTTGATGTGTTCACAAATCAATTAAACCAAATCTCTTTGCGAATAATCAATTTGCTCACCTAAGGTTCTATCAGGTAATTAATCGCACTGTCGTGCCTAGCATTCAGAGAAAACCCTTATGAGAAAACCCTAAACCTAAAGTGGATCTACTCAGACATGGAGAATGAAACAATCAACATAACTGAATAAATCATCAATAGAAAATAAGAGTAACAAGAGGTTTTGAGATCTGATCTCGGACGAAGGGAGATTCAGACTTTTCTCTCTAAAACCAAAGTAAAATCAAAGTATAGAAAAATAAAGCATAGCCATAAAAGTGGCTGTAAAATCCCTATAAATAACCTAAAACACGAATTGGAGCTTCTTGTAATTATTAAAGACTTCTGGGCAGTTTTGCAATTCTTCAAGTCTTGGAAAACTCGCGAGTCGTGTCTTGCTGCGATGGGTATCGATCGACACCAGGGGATATTGATCGATGATTGACGTGAAATCAGATACTCAGCAACACGAACTTCAGCCTTGCTCCAAACTGCTCCAAAAAGCTCCAATACTTCCAATTATGCTCCAAACGTGCTAAAACCTGTAAAAGACACTAAAAGACTACAAAACACTAGAAAGACTCTATAAAAAGGACTTATATCATGGCCTAAACAGGGTAAAAACCATGATATATCACCTTATCAGAGGAATGACTTTGAGCTGAAGCCTGCATACTACACTCTTGTGGGATAACACCCTTTTCATGGTTTTTCCAGCGAACATCCCATGGATCACATTGAGAGGTTCGAGGACTTGGTCACTAGCATCAAGAGCAATGGGGTGTCCTACGACTACCTCTTCTGCAAGCTTTTCTCATACTCACTTGGTGGAGAAGCGACTTACTGGCTGAAGCAGTTGACTCCTGGATCGCTGACTACTTGGGATCAAACTACGACTGCTTTCCTGAACAACTTTTATAATGATGCACGATCCGAGGATCTCAAGAACAAGATTTCTCAGTTTTCTCAAGGACCGACTGAGGCATTTAAGGCTGCGTGGATTCGATTTAGGTCGTATCAGAGAGATTGTCCACATCATGGGTACTCTGATGTTCAGCTGCTGGGTACTTTCTACAGGGGAATCGATTGGAGGTATCAGATGACTCTAGATGCAGCGAGCAATGGAAATTTCTACACGAGGTATCCTGACGATGCCTATGTGCTTATTGAGAACTCGGTTTCTAGCAATAGTACCAAGAATGCAGACATGGAGCGCAGGAAGCAAGCTGGTAACTTGGATTGCAGTCAGATTGCTGAGGTGAATGCTAAGTTAGATTGGTTGATGGACAAGCAGCATAAGGCTGTTCGTTTTGCTGGAAAAGATGGAGTGGAATTTGTTAACCACATTGATGAAGATGGATTTCAAGATCGAAGGTATCAACGCCCACCCACACCACCCATAACTTCTGAGAGTAAGATGGAATCCATGCTTGAACAACTTCTTCAGGGACAGCAGAAGATGACACTAAACCTCACTGGGAAGATGGACGCTATGTACACAGATCTGAACGGGAAAATTGAGTCTCTCAGTATTCATCAGAAGATGCTGGACACTTAAATAGCAGAGATTTTCGTCCATCTTGCCACAGATGACGATAAGATTTCGGAAAGCACCTCGGTGTCGACTGATACCCTCTTGTATCGATCGACACCCGTCGAAGCATCTGTCAAGGACTTCTCGAATGAGCAAGCATCGATCGACACCCTCACTGTATCGATCGATACCAACCCAGACACTGCGAAGGAACCGCGTACGAGTATTGACAGACTTTGCAAGCCCAAGAAGCTGAATCCTATCCCTTAACACCTCAGAGATCCTATTTCTCCGAAGCAGCTGCGTGGCTTTGAGAAGATGGTACGGAGAATTCCACTCACACATACATTTGAAGAAGCCCTAGAGTGCCGCCCTCTGCTGAGTCACTTCCGAGACTGTAGAGAAACTGAGGAAGAGATTAAGGCACTTTTCGCCCAGGTCAGAAGTCCACCGCCTCCACTGAAGCGGTTGACTAAGGGGGAAGACCCAGGGATATTCTCAGTTCCATGCCATATCTCTGGTGTTGAATTCAAAGAGTCTCTCGTTGACTCAGGTGCTAGCATCAATGTCGTGTCAAGGCAATTGCAGAGAGATTGAGAGCTAATATTCGACCGCCTATGTCATCTATCACATTCGCGAATTGTTCCACCTCACTTCCATATGGTATAATCCCTGATTTGCTGGTTAAAGTAGGAGATTGCCTGGTTCCTGCTGATTTTCATGTTGTGGAGATGAGTGCACAATCTCGTACGCAGTTGATTCTTGGCAGACCGTTCATGGCTACGGTTGGTGCCATTATGGACACACCCAGCAACCAAATCTCATTCTCATACATTTACAAGGAGGTGTACTACAAAGCTATCCCTAGAGGAACTCCCACACGTGTCTCTTGCATCGATGTTGTTACAGATGAGACATTGGTAATTGATCTTTTGGAAGAGCCTCCTGTCGAACCAACTGTCACAAACGTTCTAGATAGTCCTTCTGTCATCACCAAGAAAGACGTCAAAACTGCTAAGGCAAAAAAGAAGGTGAAGGGCAAAGAAGTGAAAGGTACACCCTCTATGACCTTAATCCCTCAGAAGTGTGATGGGGATTCGATTGAGTACAAGGTAAAGTGCAAAGTAACTTCGAAACCATTCTCTAAGGCTCGAGTTCTTCTTACTTCGGAGTTGAAAGAAAAAGGAAAGGAGTTTATGGAGAGCATGTTGAGCAGAACTCTGAGTCTGTAAGTATCTAGCTGTGGAACTTGCATGGGAGTAAGCTCTCAATCTTCTCCTGACTGATCACCTGAGCCGAAGTCAAGCTACTGACTTTAAACGAGCGCTTGGTGGGAGGCAACCCACTGGTGAGTCTGTACATACGTTTTTATTTTTCTTTTTATTTTTCGTTATGTGTTTGTGTCAGGATAAACAATGAGCAAAAGTTGAAATCGCCTGAGTATCGATCTATACCACAGTGGTATCGGTCGACACCAATCGCGAATGAGACGGTTCATCATGTCGACTTAAGCTTGGTACTGTCGGTCGACACCAGATGTTCCAGCACGGTAACTTCTTGTTTCTCTTAATTTTATTCTGTTCTTTTGTTTTCTTTCACCAACCTTAGGCTAGATAACACTGGGGACAGTGTTGTTCAAGTCTGGGGGAGGTGTCTGCTGACATTGTGTTTGTTTTTCTTAGAGTCAGTTGTTTTATCGAGTCAAAAACGTTTTATTGAGTCAAAACTTGTTGGAGATGATGATCCTTTGCTTGAATTGTTGTTTTGGTTTTGTTTTTGAGCGACCAGTGTTGCAGGATCAGCTCTAGATCGACTAACGAAAAATCCAAGGACTGACCAGTTGACTAGAAAACATCCATGTCTCCAGCAGAGTTCTTCTGAAGCCTAAGCCAAATTTAGGCACTTCATCGATGTGGTTAGTGTTTACAGAGCTTGATTCATCATACATATCTGACAACGGAACCCATATGTTTAAAGTAATGGTATATCTCTCCCCTGCTATAAGTTGATAAATAATAGCATAAAAGATGAAATGATTTTCTTATGAGTAGAGGGCTAGGAGAATTTTCAGCGATCCCATTATTATACTTAAGAGGGAATGATCACACAAAGGTTGAAAGCGAGGTTAGAAAAATTTCCCGTGATACCACTATTCGCCTAAACCTTTGATACATAGAGAGGGAAGAACCGGGGATTCGGTGGCAAACACCATCAATACTCGCGTTTCGGACCTTGATGTGTATATGCAGATCTAAAAAAAAAGAGAACATAATAAGAAATAAGTCTGGGAGAGAGAAAGTGATACAAAAAGTGTGAAATTGGATGGTTCCTTGTCATGATATTGTATGGTAAAGAATCTAGAAGGTTCTTGAACATTGGCTACAACGATGAAACTGGCGATGAGGGCTTTATTTGAACAATGCTGCGAAATAATGTGTGTAGTCTGGTGATATATAATGGTTTTTACCCTGTTTAGACCATGATATAAGTCCTTTTATAGAGTCTTTATAGTATTTTAGAGTCTTTTAGAGTCTTTTACAGGTCTTAGCACGAATTGGAGCATTATTGGAATTATAAGAGTTCTATGGAGCATTCTGGAGCGAAAGTGAAGTCTGATGACTAAGTGTCCGATCTGAGCGACAAGCATCGATCGATACCCCCTGGTATCGATCGATACCCGCCGACAAATCATGGGCCGCGACTTTTTGAGAAGTTTGAAGAATTGCAAAAGTGCCCAGAAGTCTCTGATAGTTACAAGAAGACCCCAAGTCGTGATTTATGCTATATATAGGGTTTTACAGCCATTGTTTAGGCTATGCTTTATTTTGCTTGAGTTTTAGAGAGATTTTGGTGAGAGATACAATTCTAATTTCCCTTCGTCCGAGATTAGATCTCAAAACCTTGTTTCTCTTTCTGATTTTATATAGAGTATTTATTCAAACATGTTTATTAATTTAATCTCCATGTCTGAGTAGATCTCCTGTTAGGTTTGGGGATTCTCATTAGGGATTTCATTGAATGTTAGGGTGATTAGTTATTTAGGGTTCATAATCTGAATTAGTTCTTCACCTTAGGTTGTTCTCAAGGCTAATTCTAGATTGATCACCTAGAACTTAGATCTTAGGATAATTGATTAGGCACGACAGTGCAATTAATTACCTGATAGAACTAGGGTGAGCAAATTGATTATTCGCAAAGAAATTTGGTTTAATTGATTTGTGAACATATCAAACCTGAAATTAAGGCTGATTTATTCTTAGGGATTTGCAAAGAAATTTGGGATTCTGAAGTTTAGATTTAGATAGTTTTCGCAACGACAGTTGGTTAACTATGCATTAGTGATTTGAGTTCTAGAACCGTGCTTAACCTGAACCCTCATTAGTTAGTTTATTTGCATTCATTGATTTCCTGAGAAATATCTCTGAACCTATCTTTTCCCCATTGAATACAAATCGTTTACTGCTTTCTGTTTTCTGCGTAACCTGAATTGCTTAGCTTAGCTTGATTTCTATAATTTATTGAGTGATTTCTGTGGATCCTTGTGTTCGACCCCTAGCTAGATTACACCAACTGCTTTAGTACTGTTAGGGTATTAAATTGAGCATATCAATTTTGGCGCCGTTGCCGGGGATTCAATTTCACCATTCGATTGTAGCTGTCGAGTTTCGACTAAGCCCGTCAGTATCGATCGATACTCCCTAGTATCGGTCGATACCGAGGCGGTTTTTCTTGTTGATATCGATCGATACCATCAGTATCGGTCGATACTCTTCGTGACTTTGGTTACTTACGTTCTTGATCTTAGTGTTTCAGGTGCATGCATGTTCGTGAAACGAGAAGAAACAAGAGCACTCAGCTGGTCAATCTTTCGTTAGAGGAACTAGCACGTTTAGAACGCACAATCAGAAGGACCAAGCAGACATCAGGGATGAACAACCCAGTGGTTTTAAGAGCTGATGAAGCTGGACTTCTGAGGGACCAACAGGGTCACGTGTGCAATGAAGGAGGACATCGACTTGATGAGGCTGGAAATATCATTGTCCCTGCTCCTGTTGCTGAGATTGTCGCGCCAGCTGGGCGCGCCAACGCTGTGAATGCTGCAGGTGATCGAGCTAGAACACTTGGCGAGCATAACAGGCCTGATCAGTTCTTTGCCAATCGAGCTGCGATTCGCATACCGACTTTTCAGAGGAATGACTTCGAGCTGAAACCAGCATACTACGCTTTCGTAAGTCAGAATCCATTCCATGGTCTACCTCATGAGCATCCCATGGATCACATCGAAAGGTTCGAGGACTTGGTCACTAGCATGAAGTACAATGGAGTGCCCAACGAGTTCTTGTTCTGCAAACTCTTCCCGTACTCTCTTGGTGGGGATGCTGCTTATTGGCTGAAGCAGCTTGCTCCTGATTCACTTACTACGTGGGATGAGACAAAGAACGCGTTCCTGGTTAATTTCTATGATGATGCAAGATCCGAGGAGATTAGGAACAAGATCTCTCAGTTCGCTCAGGGTCCGACAGAAGCATACAAGGCTTCATGGGTTCGCTTCAAGTCTTATCAGAGAGACTGTCCGCATCATGGGTTCACTCAGGCGCAGCTGCTGGGCATGTTCTACAGGGGAGTTGATTGGAGATACCAGATGGCAATGGTCTCTGCAAGCAATGGGAATTTCTTCACGAGGTATCCGGATGATGCAGTTGTGCTAATAGAGAACTTGGCGTCTAGTAATAGCACCAAGAATGCTGATTTCGAAAGAAAGAAGCAAGCTGGAGGAACAGATGGATCGCAGATTGCAGACATGCAGGCCAAACTCGATTTCCTGGTTGGAAAGTCGAAGAAATCTGTGCACTTTGCTGATGAAGTTGCAAATGTGGAAGAAGAAGAAGAGGATGTTAACTATGTTGGTGGTTCTGGTTTCCAGGGGCAGCGATTTGGGTATAACAACAACAGGAACTTCAACAACAGCAACCAGCAAGGTGGGTACAAGCTAGAGGGGAACCAATCTGGATTCGGAGCGAAGCAGTTCACTCAGAAACCACTTCAGAGCAGCGATTTCACTCGCAACTATGGAAATTCTTCATATCAACCAGTTTCTCCCAAGTCTGGAGATACCGAGATGAAATCCATGATGGAACATATTCTTCTGGGACAACAGAAGTTACAAGTGGATTTCAACGGGAAGTTTGATTCGCTATACATGGATCTGAATGGGAAGATCGAGGCCATAAACCTGTCCAATAAGAAGCTGGAAACCCAAGTAGCTCAAACAGCAGCAGCTATGAAGAGGCAAGAAGGTTTTCTGCCAGGGAAAACTGAGAATCCAAGGGCACATATCAATGCCATCACCTTGAGGAGTGGAAAAGAGGTGTCTACAGGAGTGAAGAACAGCCAAAACCTCGTCGATCTTGCTGGAGATGACGATTGGGATACAGAAAATCCCCAGGTATAGATCGATACTACTCTGTATCGATCGACACCAGCTTAGACATCGACTCGGGAAAATCCTAAAACCCGTGTATCGATCGATACCCCTCAAGTATCGATCGATACTGAGACACAACCAGAGAAGGAACCCAAGATTGTCAAGGAAAGGGTGTATCAACCCAAGGCACCTTTTCCTATACTTCCTAAGCTGACAAGGAAGGAATGGGAAGACGCCAGATGCAAGGCAATGCTGGATAAGTTGGTTGTGGAGCTTCCGTTTGTTGATGCAATCAAGACATGTCCAGCCTTCAGGAGATATGTGAAGAAGATGGTCTCTAGCAACGTGAACGTAGAGGATGGTGTCATGTTGATCACAGCTGAGTGCAGTGCGATGCTGCTAAACAAGATCCCTAAGAAGCTACCAGACCCAGGGAGTTTTGTTTTGGACTGCACTATCTACTCAGACAGATTTGAGCGAGCTCTCTGTGATATTGGGTCGAGTGTGAACCTTATGCCACACTCAGTTGCCAAGCGAATGGGTATGACAGATTTCCTATCTACAAGGATTTCGCTGGTACTTGTTGATCGCCTTGTGCGACTTCCAGAGGGACTACTTGAAGATGTCCCAGTCGTGGTTGGGAATTGCTTGATCCCAACAGACTTCATTGTCCTGAAGTACGATGCTGAGCCTAAGGATCCTCTCATCCTAGGCAGACCATTCCTTGCAACTGCTGGGGCCTTGATTGACTGCAAGAATGGATAGATTGCTCTCAACATCGGTGACTTGGTGATGTCCTTCAACATGGAAAAATTGATGAAAAGACCAACCATCGATGGGCAGACATTCTATATGGACACCTTCAGTGACATAGCTGAAGAGAGAGATCCACTTGAGAGAGCATTGGTTTGTTCAGCCACTTCAAAGGTCCGTTCATGTGACGAATCTGCTGGATACTCGAAGATGCTCGATTCTGCATCACCAGTATCGATCGACACCACCTGGGTATCGATCGATACCCTACGGCCAGAAAGAGAGTTGGCCGATGGTTCTAAGCAAGCTGCTGGGCTTGGAGATTGGAGTATATAAAAGGCTCCTAAGGTGGAACTAAAACCACTTCCAGCGAATCTGAGGTATAGTTTTCTTGGTCCTAATTCTACATACCCAGTTATCGTAAATGCTTCTTTGAATACCACAGAGGTTGCTTTACTGCTGAGCAAGCTGCGCAAGTATCGCAAAGCTCTTGGCTATTCTCTTGCTGATATTTCAGGTATAGCACCAGACTTGTGCATGCATCGGATTCACTTGGAGGATGAGTCAAAGTCTTCGATTGAGTGTCAAAGGAGGCTGAATCCGAACATGAAGGAAGTGGTCAGGAAGGAAGTGATGAAGCTGTTGGAAGCAGAGATTATCTATGCCATCTCGGATAGTTCTTGGGTTAGTCCTGTTCACGTTGTGCCTAAGAAAGGAGGCATAACTGTGGTGAAGAACGAGAAGGACGAGCTGATCCCTACAAGGACAATCACTGGTCACAGGATGTGCATTGACTACAGGAAGCTGAATGCAGCCACAAGGAAGGATCACTTCCCTTTGCCATTCATTGACCAGATGCTGGAAAGGTTGGCGAGTCACCCATACTACTGTTTCCTTGATGGGTACTCAGGCTTTTTCCAGATTCCTATACATCCAGAGGACCAGGGAAAGACGACCTTCACTTGTCCCTATGGCACATTCGCCTACAGGAGAATGCCATTTGGGTTATGCAATGCTCTAGCGACCTTCCAGCGTTGCATGATGTCGATTTTCACAGATATGACTGAGGAGTTCATGGAGGTCTTCATGGATGATTTTTCTGTGTATGGATCGTCATTCAAGAGCTGTCTGGATAACTTGTGCAAAGTGCTTCAGCGATGCGAGGAGAAGCACTTGGTTCTTAATTGGGAGAAATGACACTTCATGGTACAAGATGGCATTGTTCTTGGGCACAAGGTTTCTAAGGCAGGAATCGAAGTCGACAAGGCTAAGATTCAGGTCATGACGAGTTTGCAACCACCACGATCTGTTCCTGAGATACGTAGCTTCCTTGGTCATGCTGGTTTCTACAGGAGGTTTATCAAAGATTTCAGCAAGCTTGCACGTCCACTCACAGCCCTGTTATGTAAGGAAGTCAAGTTTGATTTCACATTTGATTGCCTTGTAGCCTTCGAGGAAATAAAGAAGCCATTGGTGAGTGCTCCTGTAGTCCAACCACCTGATTGGAGTTTGCCTTTTGAGGTGATGTGTGATGCCAGTGACTTCGCTGTTGGAGCTGTTTTGGGTCAAAGGAAAGACAAGAAACTCCATGCTATCTATTATGCCAGCAGGACGTTGGATGATGCTCAGCGAAACTACAGCACTACTGAGAAGGAGTTGCTGGCAGTGGTTTTCTCCTTTGAGAAATTTCGGTCCTACTTGATTGGGAGCAAGGTCATTGTCCACACAGACCATGCTGCTCTCAAATACTTGATGAAGAACAAGGATCTCAAGCCTCGTCTATGCCGATGGGTTCTTTTGCTCCAAGGTTTCGACATTGAGATCAAGGACAAGAAAGGAGTTGAGAATGGTGTTGCTGACCATTTATCGCGACTCAAGGTTGATGAGTTCGTCCCTATTGATGATTGTCTGCCAGAGGAAGGTGTTTACCTCATTGAAACCATCTTCCAAGACCTTTATCCCGAAAATCTGCAATTTTCACGAATTCAGACTTCCGGTATAGATCGATACCACACTGGTATCGATCGACACCCGTCGCGACCTGCACCTGTTTTGTCTGAAAAGCAGCTGAACTGCTATGACGTCTGTCTAGTCGCTGACTCTAGTGCTGCACGTCCATGGTACGCAGACATCGCCAACTACCTTGCCATAGAGACTGAGCCACAGTATCCAACAAAATATGCAAGGAAGAAGTTTATGCGCGATATCATGAGATTCTTCTGGGATGAACCTTACCTATACAAGCATTGCTCAGATGGTGTCTACAGAAGATGCGTTGCAGAGTCTGAGATGCAAGCTATTCTTTTTCATTGCCATGGGTCAGAGTATGCTGGTCACTTTGCTCACTTCAAGACGGTATCCAAGGTTCTACAAGCAGGCTTCTGGTGGCCTACCATGTTTAAGGATGCTCACACATTCGTTTCACAGTGTGATGCTTGTCAAAGGAGAGGGAAGATCAGCAAGAGACATGAGATGCCACAAAATTTCATCCTTGAGGTTGAAGTTTTCGATTGCTGGGGCATTGACTTTATGGGTCCCTTTCCACCATCACAGAAGAAACAATACATACTGGTTGCAGTGGACTATGTGTCCAAATGGGTGGAAGCGATATCTAGTGAGAAGAATGACTCTTCAGTGGTTCTTAAGCTGTTTAAGACCATCATCCTTCCTCGCTTTGGAGTACCTCGAATCGTGATAAGTGATGGTGGCTCTCACTTCATCAACAGGATTCTAGAGAGGTTGCTTAAGAAATATGGTGTAAACCATCGAGTGGCTACTCCATACCACCCTCAAACCAGTGGGCAAGTCGAAGTCTCCAACAGGCAAATCAAGGAGATTCTGGAAAAGACAGTGAGTGCTTCAAGGAAGGATTGGTCTACAAAGCTGGATGATGCACTATGGGCTTACAGGACAGCCTTCAAGACACCGTTGGGCACTACACCATTTCACATGCTATATGGGAAAGCATGTCACCTTCCAGTGGAGATTGAGCACAAGGCAGCATGGGCAACGAAGTTGCTGAACTTTGACATCAAGCCTGCTACAGAAAGGAGGTTGATTCAGCTGAACGAGCTGGATGAGATTAGGCATCACGCCTATGAGAACTCAAGGCTGTACAAGGAGAGAACAAATGCTTATCATGATAAGAAGATCATCTCCAGACACTTCGAGCCTAATGACCAGGTACTTCTGTATAACTCTCATTTACAATTGTTTCTTGGTAAACTGCGTTCTCGTTGGTCAGGTCCCTTCACCATCAAGGAGGTCAGACCACATGGAGCTGTCGTCCTAATCGATCCTGCAGGAGCTGAGTTCACTGTCAATGGACAAAGAGTGAAACATTATTGGGCGAAAGCCGAGATTCCAA
>PKML01000490.1:265208-275547 GCA_002933935.1 Eutrema yunnanense
TAGGTTGATTAGTTATTTAGGGTTCATAATCTGAATTAGTTCTTCACCTTAGGTTGTTCTCAAGGCTAATTCTAGATTGATCACCTAGAACTTAGATCTTAGGATAATTGATTAGGCACGACAGTGCAATTAATTACCTGATAGAACTAGGGTGAGCAAAATTGATTATTCGCAAAGAAATTTGGTTTAATTGATTTGTGAACATATCAAACCTGAAATTAAGGCTGATTTATTCTTAGGGATTTGCAAAGAAATTTGGGATTCTGAAGTTTAGATTTAGATAGTTTTCGCAACGACAGTTGGTTAACTATGCATTAGTGATTTGAGTTCTAGAACCGTGCTTAACCTGAACCCTCATTAGTTAGTTTATTTGCATTCATTGATTTCCTGAGAAATATCCCTGAACCTATCTTTTCCCCATTGAATACAAATCGTTTACTGCTTTCTGTTTTCTGCTTAACCTGAATTGCTTAGCTTAGCTTGATTTCTATAATTTATTGAGTGATTTATGTGGATCCTTGTGTTCGACCCCTAGCTAGATTACAACAACTGCTTTAGTACTGTTAGGGTATTAAATTGAGCATATCATCTGGGGAACTGCAAATGTCTACGGAGAAGTACATGGTGGTTAGATCAAAAGTTGGTTAGGTGACATTTGGGTGCTTGGGAAAAGGGTCATTGCAACGTTTTAAGAACATGTGAGTCTCTACGTTTTCAAACCTCTTTCTCTGTTTAGTCTTCTATTTGCTTGAGGGCAATCAAAGGCTAAGTCTGGGGGAGTTGATATATCATGGTTTTTACCTCGTTTAAGCCATGATATAAGTCCGTTTTATCGAGTCTTTATTCTATTATAGAGTCTGTTAGAATCTTTTACAGGTTTTAACACATTTGGAATATTATTGGAGATATTAGAGTTTTATGGAGCATTATGGAGCGAAACTGAAGTCTGGTGACTAAGTGCCCGATCAAAGCGTCAAGTATCGATCGACACCCATCGGAGCATATTACAAGTCTGGACTTAATGAAGTTTTGGAGAATTGCAGAACTTGCCCAGAAGACTTTGATATTTACAAAAAAACCCCAATTCGTGTTTAGACTACTTAATTAGGTTTTACAGCCACTTTGATGGCTATGCTTATTTTTACTTTGGTTTTGAGAGAGAGCTTTTGAGGGGAGACAAGTCTGAAACTTTGTTCGTCCGAGAGAAGATTTCGAACCCCTGTTTTACTCTACTCTTATTTATTATATTTGATGATTTATTCAGTTCTGTTGATTGTTCCATTCTCCATGTCTGAGTAGATCCCTTGTTAGGTTCAGGGTTCTCAATATGGTTTTCTCTGAATGTTAGGTTGATTTATTACTAGGATTCATGTCTGAATTAGTTCTTCACCATAGGTTGTTTCCAAAGCTAATTCTAGATTGATCACCTAGAACTTAGATCTTAGGATAATTGGTTAGGCGCGAAGTGCGATTAATTACCTGACATAACCTAGG
Source organism: Eutrema yunnanense (assembly GCA_002933935.1). Lineage (NCBI taxonomy): Eukaryota > Viridiplantae > Streptophyta > Magnoliopsida > Brassicales > Brassicaceae > Eutrema > Eutrema yunnanense. The sequence goes on from PKML01000490.1 coordinate 266,703, forward strand.
GTGAGCAAAACACTATTCGCAAAGAGATTTGGTTTAGATGTTTTGTGAACAAATCAAACTTGAAAATAAAAGCTGGTTTAGACTTTAGGATTCGCAAAGAGATATGGAATTTCTAGGATTTAGACTTAGATAATTCTCGCAACGAGAGTTGGTTAATTATACCATAGTGATTTGAGTTCAAGAACCGCGCTAAATCCGAATCCTGTTAATTAGTTCATCTGCAATCAGTGATTCCCTGAGAAATCCCCTGGACCTAGCCTTTATCCAATTGATTTCACAACCGTTTAGTTTGCATTGTGTTTTCAATACCATTGATAACTTAGCGTGATTCTCACCTATATAATCTATTGTGTGTTTCTGTGAGTCCTTGTGTTCGACCCCTAGCTATACTACGACAACTGCTTTAGTATCTAATAGGGTATTAATTTGAGCATATCAGTAGCTGCATGGTGTCTCAGCGTCTTGTTTCCCCACGTTCACCACGCACGCCTACTGACGCTCGTCCATCTGGTACTGCTGGCGATGACTCTGACACCACTGAGGATGATTAGTCCTCTCTCTATCTGATTATCACGTTTGCTGTTTCTTTTCCCTTTTCTTTTTATTTTCGTTTGTATTTTTGTGTCTTTTATGCTTTTGGACCTGTGGATTTATGCCTCTATGATATTTTGTTGCACCTAACTTGTGTTTGAGTGGTCTAACAATGCTTACATTTACCACCTGGATCGTTTGACACATTTTTGGAGTTACATCTGACCTTAGACGTTGATAACGAATTACCTGTGTCGACCAATACTTGGTATCGATTGATACCAAGTTGGGTGTCGGTCGACACTCGTACCCCATTTCGGTAATTTTTCGTTTTTCATAATTTCACTCTGTTCATTTGTTTTCTTTCACTTACCTTGGGCTAGATAACACTGGGAACATCGTTATTCGAGTCTGAGGGAGGTAGTCGCTGACATTGTTTTTGTTTTTCATAGAGTCAGTCGTTTTTGAGTCAAAACTTTGTTGGAGATAGTGATCTTTTTCTTGAAACTTTTGTTCTGACTCTACTTCTAAGTGACCATTGTTACAGAATCATGTCTAGCTCAGACTAATGAAAAATCCAAAGGCTGACCAGTTAACTAGAAGACACCCATGTTTCCAGCAAAATTCCTTAAAGCCTGAGCCAAACTTTTGCACATCATTGATGTGATTGATATCCATAGAGCTTGATTCCTCATTCGTATCTGACAAAGGAACCCCACGTGTTTATAAAGTAATGTATTTCTCTCCCTGTTACAAGTTAATTAATAAGATGCATTAAAAGATGAGATGATTTTTTTCTGAGTAGAGGGTTAGAAAAATTTCCAACGATCCCATTATTCTACTTCAGAGGAAATGATCACACAAAGGTGGAAGCGAGGTTAGGAAAATTTTCTGTGATACCATAATTCGCCTACACCTTTGATTACTTTTTAAGGAAAGAACCGGGGATTCGGTGGCAAACACCATCAATACTCGCGTCTCTAACCTTAATAAGCATATGCGAGAATATAATAAGAAATAAGTCTAGGGGAGAGAAAATAATACCAGAAAGTGTGAAATTGGATAGTTCTTTGTCATGATGTTGTATGGGAAAGAATCTAGAAGGTTCTTGATATTAATCACAGCAATGAAACTGGCGAGGAAGGCTTGATTGAACGATGTTGTGAAATAATGTGTGTAGTCTGGGAAGCTACGAATGTGTACGGAGAAGTACATGGTGGTTAGATCTGAAACTGGTTAGGTGATATGTGGAGCACTAAGAAAAATGGTCATTGCAATGTTTCATGAACAAGTGAGTCTCCGTGTTTTCAAACCTCTTTCTCTGGTTTAGTTTTCTGTTTTGCTTGAGGGCAAGCAAAGGCTAAGTCTGGGGAGTTGATATATCAAGGTTTTTACCCCTTTTAGGCCATGATATAAGTCCGTTTTATAGACTCTTTCTACTATTATGTAGTGTTTTAGAGTCTTTTACAGGTTTTAGCACGTCTGGAGCATAATTGGAGAGATTGGAGCTTTCTAGAGCATTTTGGAGCAAAGCAGAAGTTCGTGTAGCTGAGTACCCGATTTGAAGCCTCAGTATCGATCGATACTGACTAGTATCGGTCGATACTCACTGCAGCAAGACACGAGTCGCAACTTTACAAGTGTTGAAGAATTGCAAAATTGTCCAGAAGACTTTATTATTTACAAGAAGCCCCAAAACATGATTTTGGTTATTTAATAGGATTTTACAGCCACTTTGATGGCTATGCTTTATTTTATTTTGGTTTTGTGAGAGAGGTTTTGAAGGGAGACAAGTCTGAAACTATGTTCGTCCGAGAGAAGATTTCGAACCCTCTTGTTACTCTTTCTTATTTATTCAAGTATTTATTCAGTAATGTTTATTGTTGCAATTTCCATGTCTGAGTAGATCTCCTGTTAGGTTTAGGGTTTTAATAAGGGTTTTCTCTGAATGCTAGGTTGATTAGTAGTTAGGGTTCACCATCTGAATTAGTTTTTCGCCATAGATTGTTTCCAAAGCTAATTATAGATTTATCACCTATAATTTAGATCTTAGGATAATTGATTAGGCACGAGAGTGCGATTAATTACCTGATAAAACCTAGGGTGAGCAAAATAATTATTCGCAAAGAGATTTGGTTTAGTTGTTTTATGAACAAATCAAACTTGAACTAAAAGTTGGTTTAGACTTTAGGATTCACAAAGAGATTTGGAATTTTAGGATTTAGACTTAGATAATTCTCGCAACGAGAGTTGGTTAATTATACCTTAGTGATTTGAGTTCAAGAACCATGCGCAACCTGAACCTGCTTAATTAGTTTATCTGCATTCATTGATTTCCTGAGAAATACCATGAACCTATATTTCTCCAATCGAACTTACAACCAATTTAATTTACGTTTTGTTTTCAATTACATTGATCTCTTAGCTCAATTCTCATCTATATAATCTATTGTGTTTTTCCTTGAGTCTATGTGGATTCGATCCCTAAGTATTACAACCGACGAAGCTTTAGTACTTTTAGGGTATTAATTTGAGCTTATCAATAAGAAGAGGGGAATGGTCCCATGAAGTCAATGCCTTAAACATCGAAGATTTCCACCTCTAGAATTGGATTTTGAGGCATCTCATCCCTTTTGCTTATGTTCCCTTTTCTTTGGAAATGATCACACTTTGACACAAACTCTTGAGAATCCTTGAACATAGTTGGCCACAAAAAACCCGCTTGTAGAACCTTGGCAACCATCTTGAACGTAGCAAAATAACCTCCATATGATGAACCATGGCAATGCATCAAGATACCATCAACTTCTTCTGCGGGAATGCATCCCCTATAGAGTTTATCCTTGCAAAGCGTATACAAGTAAGGTTCATCCCAATAGAAACGAGTGATGTCTCTAAAAAACTTCTTGCTTTGGTAGCCATCCAACCTTGGCGGTTCTTTTCCGAAAGCTAAGTAGTTGACATAATCTGTATACCATGGTAGCTTCTCATCTTCCAATCATTTTGCTTGTTCAAGAACTCTCACCGCTTCATAACCCTTCTTAAAGATCCCGATCAACATAACACTCTCTTCGGGAAGAGAATCATCTATTGGAACGAGATCCTCAATTTGCATTCTTGACAAGTGATCCGCCACTCCGTTCTCGATGCCTTTCTTGTCAATGATCTCCATATCGAAATATTGGAGAAGCAAGATCCATCTAAGAAGCCTCGGCTTGGTGTCCTTTTTGTGTTTTTCTTTGCGTTATATGAAATGCATGAGACTCAAAATGCCCAAATCAAAAATAAGATCAAAATAAATATGATTAGATACCGGTCTCTCCCCCAAACTTAAATCACACCGTCCCGATGTTAAATAGATTCAAAGAAGAGACCCAAAATAAAAATAAATAAAAACTAGACTCAAAAGAAAGAAAAACTATTTAAACGATTGGAGTGGTACCTTTAAGAGTTGAACGAGGAGGAGGGGTCCATGGAGAGTGAAGGATTCCCCGAACCGATCGTCGATGGTGATCTCGTTGCTCTTCTCTTCCGCGTACGCCTTTCATGGGAAGAAGTGTGGTGGATCTTTGTCTTTGTTACTCACCACCATGGTTACGTCGAAGGAGTGGCGCCTATCGACATCCATGTTGGTCTTATCGGTTCTTTCTTCCTCAACATGCTCGCCTTGCTCGTGAGATGAGCTCGCCCCGCCAATTTTCTCCTTTAGCTCTTTTATTTGGCTCTTCATTCCTTTCATCGTCTTCACCAATTTCTTGATGGTCTTGTATTGCCATTTGTTACACCTTTGGAGGAACTTGATATGTTGGTGAGGGTGGCGCGAGCTCGTGGCGCGAGCTCGTGTCGCGAAGTGGTTCGCCGTACTGTTCGAAATGGTATCTTTCACTCCCATAAACCCGACTCGAAGGAGATTGTGGCGCTTCACTTTCACGGGTGTTGGATGTTTCTCCAATTGTCTAAGCAGAAGATTTCGCTCCCTGTGATCCCGGTTGATAAATCACTTTGAGAGCGGGCTGAATTGCGGGGTTGTAAAAGTGATCTTTTGGTGGATAGAATCTAATGTTCACCCTTTCTCGAACCGTTGTGAGGGCTTGATTGGGTAGCAAGATTTTTAATTCGTGCTTCTCGTAGAGGTTCAACTTGTAGGCATAAGTGTTCTCGAGCCTTCCTGCTAAGTAGTATGCCCTTCAGGGAGAGACCACATCAATATGTGCGATTTCCTCCGAGATACCGGTTGTTCTTCCATCCTTAACTTCCACCCCATCAATGTTACAAGCTTGCAATATCAGAGTGATTATGCCACCTATGCTCAATTGCTGTCTCTTGATTGAAATTTTTTTTGTGTTCTCAAAATTTTCAAATTTATTGATTTTACTCTTTTCAAATTTTGCTGTCTAACTTAAATTTTTTTTTTGTCCCCGGCAACGGCACCAAATTGATAAACAATTTTTTGTTAAGTTCATATCAATTCCTCTATGCTTGCCATTGTATCATAAGAGGTGTCAATCTATAGGGGTTAAGATTAATACATTAGGAATGCATGAAACTTCTTAATCTAGACCAATCATTTTTGGGTTTTTATGTGTTTTATCGAAAGAAAACAAATGCAAGAAGAAAAACAAAACACAAGATTAAAATGTTGGATCATGAACTAAACTATCAAGGAGATGATTAACAATTAAATAATGATGAGAAAGATTGCATTAAACATCATTCTAAAACATGGAATTCACAAATATGACTAATCCATTTCCATGGCACTAACCACTTTGTTAATTGATATATCATAGTTTTTACCCTGTTTAAGCCATGATATAAGTCTTTTTTATAGAGTCTTTATAGTATTTTGGAGTCTTTTAGAGTCTTTTACAGGTTTTAGCACATTTGGAGTATTATTGGAGATATTGGAGCATTCTGGAGTGAAACCCGATGCAAAACTGCCCGATCTGAGCAACAAGCATCGATCGATACCCCTTGGTATCGATCGACACTCATCGAGAATTCATGGGCCGCGACTTTTTCCCAAGACTTGAAGAATTGTAAAAGTGCCCAGAAGACTTTGATATTTGCAAGAAGACCCCAATTCGTGTTTTAGCTATATAATTAGGTTTCCAGCCATCTGTTTAGGCTATGCTTTATTTTGTATTACTTTGATTACTTTGGTTTTAGAGAGACAAGTCTGAATCTCCCTTCGTCCGAGATCAGATCTCTAAACCCTTCTTTTTATTCTATTGATGATTTATTCAAACATGTTGATTGTTTCATTCTCCATGTCTGAGTAGATCCACTTTAGGTTTAGGGTTTTCTCATAAAGGATTTCTTTGAATGCTAGGTTGATTTATTATTAGGATTCACCATCTGATTAGTTCTTCACCATAGGTTGTTCTCAAAGCTAATTCTAGGTTGACGAATCTGGAACTTAAATCTTACGATAATTGATTAGGCACGAGAGTGCGATTAATTACCTGATAGAACCTTAGGTGAGCAAATTGATCATTCGCAAAGAGATTTGGTTTAATTGATTTGTGAACATATCGAACGTGACTTTAAATCTGATTTAGACTTTAGGATTCGCAAAGAGATTTGGAATTCCTAGGATTTAGATTTAGATAGTTTTCGCAACGAGAGTTGGTTAGCTATATTTTAGTGATTTGAGTTCAAGAACCGTGCTTAATCTGAATCATGTATGTTAATTTAGCTGCATTCATTGATTTTCTGAGAAATACCCTGGGCCTATATTCTCTCCATTGATTTACAACTCTTTTAATTTCTGCACTGCTTTCAATACCATTGATCACTTAGCGTAATTCAACATCTAGAATCTATTGTGTGTTTCCTTGAGTCTTTGTGGATTCGATCCCTAGCTATACTACGACTACTGCTTTAGTATTGTTAGGGTATTAATTTGAGCATATCAAATTTGGCGCCGTTGCCGGGGACTCAATTCGCCATTAGATTTTAGCTGTAGAGTTCCGACTAAGTTCGTAGGTATCGATCGATACTCACCAGTATCGGTCGATACTAGGGCGATATCTTTGTTGATATCGATCGATACCATTAAGTGTCGATCGATACTCAACGTGTTTTTAGTTACTAACGTGTCTTACCTAGTGTGTTTCAGGTGTGAGTTTGGAACGTGCAAACGGGAAGACGAAGCAGACATCAGAGATGAGCAACACAGCGATATTAAGACCTGATGCAGCTGGAACCGTCGTTGTTCCTCCTGCTGTTGTTGATGAGATTGTCGCGCCAGCTGGGCGCGCCAACGTTGGAGACGATGCAGTAGTTGTTCGTGGTCGAACGATTGGTGAGTACAACATGCCTCATCAGTATTATACCAATCGATCAGCGATCCGCATTCCTACGTTCCAGAGGAACGACTTTGAGCTGAAGCCTGCTTACTTTGCTCTTGTGGGATCGCATCTCTTTCATGGTCTTCCTCATGAACATCCTATGGATCACATTGAGAAATTCGAAGATTTGGTCACTAGCGTGAAATACGATGGAGTGCCCAATGAATTCCTTTTCTGTAAGCTATTCCCATACTCTCTTGGTGGAGACGCTACTTACTGACTGCGGCAGTTACCTCCTGGATCACTGACTACCTGGGAAGAGATTAAGAGCGCCTTCTTGAACAATTTTTTCGATGGTGCGAGATCCGAGGAGCTCAGGAACAAGATCTCTAAATTCTCTCAGGGAGGAACTGGGGGACTTAAGGTTGCTTGGGAGCGATTCAGATCTTATCAGAGGGATTGTCCGCATCATGGGTTCAATATGGTTCAGTTTCTGAATTTCTTCTTCAGAGGGATTGACTGTAGGTACCAGATGGCATTGGACTCTGCTAGCAATGGAAATTTCTTTACCAGATATCTTGACGATGCTTATCAGTTGATTGAGAACTTCGCATCTAGCCATAGCGCCAAGAATGCAGACTTTGAGAGAAGGAAGCAGGCTGGGAGCATGGATGGGTTGCAGATTGCTGAGGTACATGCGAAGCTGGATTCAGTGCATAATTTGTTGATGGGTAGGCAGAAGAAGACTGTTCGTTTTGCTGAAAAAATGCAGTGGAACATGTTAACTACGCTGGTGGAGCTGGATCTCAAGATCAAAGGTACCAATACCCATCCACACCACCCAGAACTTCTGAAAACAGGATAGAATCCATTCTTGAACAGCTTCTTCACAGACAGCAGCAGATGACAGCGACTTTCAACGGGAGGATAGATACCTTGTACACTGATCTGAATAGCAAAATCGAGGCTCTCAGTGTTCGTCAAACGATTTTGGATACACAGTTAGCCCAGACTGCCAAGATTTTGGCCGATTTTCCCACAAATTGCGATGAAGATTCGGAAATCACCAAGGTATCGACCGACACAACCGAATATCGATCGATACCAGTCCAAATCCTTTCTCGAAACGTGTCAGAATCCCGAGTATCGATCGATACCCTACCTGGTGTAGATCGATACCCCTCGCAGATCGAGCCAGAATTGATGACACCACCTGAGTTGATTGAAGAAAGGGGCTACAAGCCTAAAGTGCAATATCATGGACCACCTCCACTGACGCAGCTGACTAAAAGGGAAGACCCAGGAATCTTCTCAGTTCCATGCTCTATCTCTGGAGCTAAATTCAAAGAGTCTCTCGTCGACTCAGGAGCTAGCGTTAATGTCATGTCAAGGGCAATTGCAGAGAGATTGGGAGCTGATATTCGATCTCCCAAGACATCTATCACATTCGCGAACTCTTCAACCTCAACTCCATATGGCGCAATCGCTGATTTACTTGTCACATTAGGAGGTTGTCTGGTCCTTACTGATTTTCAAGTTGTTGAGATGAGTGAAAAATCTATTACGCAGTTGATTCTTGGACGACCGTTTATGGCCACGGTTGGAGCGATTATTGATACGCCAAGCAAGAAAATCTCGTTCTCATACATTGACAAGTAGGTGTACTACGAAGCCATCCCTATTAGAAGAACTCCTACACATATCTCTTGCATCACCATTGTCACAGGAGAGACGTTGGTAACTGATTTTTTAGAAGAACCTCCTGACAAGTCAATTGTCACAGACGTTCTAGATAGTCCTTCTGTCCTCATCAAGAAAGACGTCGAAACATTTAAAGCAAAGGAGAGGGGGAAGAGCAAAGAAGTAAACAGTTAACCCCTCATAAGTGCGATGGAGATTCAATTCAATATAAGGTGAAGTGCAAGGGAACTTCGAAACCATTCTCCAAAACAAGAGTTCTTCTCACTTCGGAGCTGAAAGAAAAGGGACAGGAGTTTGTGGAAAACATGATGAGCAGAACT